>JBBPKJ010000086.1:0-52472 GCA_038089195.1 Brasilioporus rufonigricans | reverse complement strand
AAAGAAAGCAACAGGATGTAGTTCACTGTCTGGAAAGGTTATGGACAAAATACTGGCAATGGCATATTCTGACGTGTTGGTCTCAATGGTAATTGGGACATCTGGCTTCCAGTGCATGAGCACTGGAGCAGTCGTGAATGCCTCCTTAAGAGACCAGAATGCTGTTTGGCAGTCCTTGGAGAAGTTCCAAGGGATGCCTTTGCCAGTAAGACGAGTCAGCAGAACAATGATATTGGCATAGTTATGAATGAAAAAACAATAGAAATTAGCAAAACCGAGAAAGGACTGAATGTCCTTGACTTTCCGAGGTTCCAGCCAATCAACAATTGCCTTCACCTTATTCTCCACCATAGAGAGGCTGGAGGGAGAAAGCATATACCCGAGGTACTCAACAGAGTCTGAGTGCCATTTGCACTTCTCCAGCTTCAGGTAGAGACCATTAGCATGGAAGCAGCAGAGCACCTCCCAGACATGCTTCCAGTGTGAAGCTACATCCTGGGAATAGATGAGGATGTTGTCGAGGTATACTATGACACAGACATCTAGCATATCCGCAAAGACACTGTTGACAAAATGCTGGAAAGCAGCAGGAGCATTAGTTAGACCAAAGGGCATTACCAACCATTTGTAGGACCCATAGCAAGTGCAGAATGTGGTCTTCCACTTGTCTCCATCAGCAATATGGACCAGGTGATATGCATGCCAGAGGTCAAGCTTAGTATAGACTTTTGCTCCACTCAAAGCATCTAGGAGGTCAGCAATGCACAGAAGAGGGTAGCAGTCCTTTTTAGTGATTTTATTAAGGCTGCAGAAGTTGACACAAAGGCAGAGTGATCCATCCTTCTTGATGAAGAGCATCAGAGTGGTGTGGGGGGAGATGAACAGGTGAATGAATCTGATGTTGAGATTTTCATCAAGGAATTACCAGAGGGCCTGCTGTTCAGTTGTGGAAAGGGAGTAGAATTTTCCTATCAGAGAGAATGTGCCCTCCTCCAGCTCGATTTTGAGATCAAATGGTTGGTGAGGGGCTAGGGTGTCCATGTGCTTTTTACTGAAGGCATCTGCAAACTCATGATACTCCAGAGAGATCTACAGGCTTGTCAGAGGCTTTAGAGATGGAGGCAGCATGGGCCTTGGCTTCCTTGGAGGACTGGAGGTGGACAGCGAATTGAATGGAGCCCTCCATCTTGTACACATGCATGAAGGTGGTGGCATTGATGAAGGAGATGGGAGAGCAGGTAAGGCTGGGGGCCTTAGGGGATACTGGAGGTGGTTCTGGGGTCGCTGCAGGCAGCAGAGGTTCCAGAGAAGCAGATGGCGACGTCGGGCTTGGCATTTCTTCTATAGGAGTCTTGAACAAGATGTTGCTCATAACCCAATCAATCAATGGATTGTAGTG
The DNA here is from genome assembly GCA_038089195.1 of Brasilioporus rufonigricans. Lineage (NCBI taxonomy): Eukaryota > Fungi > Basidiomycota > Agaricomycetes > Boletales > Boletaceae > Brasilioporus > Brasilioporus rufonigricans. The sequence continues at coordinate 51,073 of JBBPKJ010000086.1, read as the reverse complement.
GGTGAGCTATGTCCTAAAACTAGTGAACTTGAGGAATCCAAGGAGATGACAAAGAATGTCTCAGAGATGGTATCCCCAGAGGCAAAAGAGAGGGAAAGTGTGGAGGCAGAGGTGATAGAAGAGGTAGAGGAACTGTCAAACAGGCAGAGGGACATGGGAGGGATCAGGGATGTGGGTTGATCATGTCTAGAAACAAATGAAGAGTCTATGAAGGAATGAGTAGAACCAGAATCAATTGAAATAGGAACAGAGGTTAGGGAGAACTGTGGAATAGATACAAGAGGATGAAGAGAATTCAGATCTAAAAGAGTGGATGCATTGAGATGTAACTCCTTGAGAGCACGGTTGGGTTCAATGTGACTCCCAGCCCATGCAGAGTCATGGGAGTCGCTCTCTATTTTTTCACCTCCAAAGTGGGATTGAAGGAGGCCTCTGCCAGAGTGGCAGCAGTGGCCTGAGCTTTAGCAGCTCTCAAAGTGGACTTTGGACACTCTTTGGTAGAGTGCCCTGGTTTGCCACAGAAGAGGCATAACCCACTGTCTAACTGGCGCTGACATTCCTCCAGAAGGAGTTTACCGTCTTTGCATAGTTTTGACAAAATTGTGGGATCTGAGTTTGACCCATTACCTTGTTTATTATCTCCAGAGGTTCCGGAGTTGCTTGAATCCTTGGACTTATCATCCTTGGGCTTGGGTGCAGAGGTTTTGTTGTTGGGGTTGCTTCCCAAGCTGAAAGCAGAGGCAGGGGTGTTTGAGGACTTGTTTTGAGTACTGGAGTTGGAACTGGAGGCCTTGGAGAAGCAGGCAACCTTGTCCTTGCACTCCCAGTACTGATGATCGATTTGCTGGGTGAGTGCCCAGAGATTGTGGATGTTGTCGGACTTGCCCTGATACAACAGCTCATCCTTGATATGGTCTGGCAAACTGTTATACATAAATAAAAGCTCCAGCAGAGTGCACCAGAGCCCCAGTCATGGACCTGCAAAGCCAGGCAGTTCCATTCTATGACATATTTAGTGATGCATTGGTTGTCTCACATCTGCAGTTGCTCAAGCTGAGCTTTGGCATCTGTGATAGGGTCATAGGGACCAAAGTTGGCCTGGAGCTTAGAGAAGAATGCTCTCCAGTTGTCCATCCAGAGTGGACAGAGCTCCAGAGGCTCATCTCCAAGGAGGTTGGATTCAAAATACTCTAGGGCTATGCCCTTGAGGTAAGACTGGGCAAATGTTACCTTTGCCCGGTCCTTTTTGTAAGACTTTGGGTTTGCTTGGAAAGTTAGTTCACATTGCACGATGAATGGATGGAGTTTACAAGGATTGAGCCCATCAAACAGATCGGGCTCACAGACCTTTGCCTTGGGAGTGTTGGAGCTTTTTCGGTGATGCATATCCTGCTGCATCATATACCATATCACTTTAGCAAGCTGAGCAAAAGGCTTGAACATGAGCAGAACGTTGTTTTGGTCACTGAATGGTTCTCCTCCCAGCATGCTGTTGTCTTTATCTTTGTCAATGTTGGATTCGGAGGAGCTTGAGGATGGGTCATCATTGCCCCTGTTGCCATCCCCTGAGCCTGGCAGTGAAGGGCCACCAGGACCACCCAGAGCTTTGTTTGCATACTCCTCATGTTCTTCCAGGACCCTAAATCAGGGCCTGGTAGGTGAGTCAGAGCAGATGGGAGTTCTGGTGGCGGGGGTGCCTAGATGGCAGTTGGAGCGGAACGTTGCAGAGGCAGAGTCACTGTATGGTCTTGCAGTGAGGCTGATGAATTCTCCCAGCACTCTGCACAAACTACCAAAGGTAGTGCAGAGTGATTGTTCATGGGAGTGAATGCGGGTAGTCATATCTAGAGGGGTGGACTAAATGGATCTAACAAGTGTCAGTATAAATATACTGTCAAATCTGGTATCTCCATTCCAAGTCCAACCAGAGTTTGTATGCTAGGAGGGAAGTAAGCAGAGGTGGACCAGAGGTCTGAGCAGAGGAGAAGCAGAGCGAACTTAGGGGCGAGGACTTGGTGCAGGACTTGTATGTCACACCCTTGCATAGGTCTGTCCTCTAATGGAGATCAGAGGTTGGAGCAGAGATTCTAGGTAGGCAGAGCTACTAGGAGCAGAGGAAGTGAGTAAGGAGAAGAGCGAAGTCAGACAAGAAGAGGAGGAGAGACTTATTTGATATTTGTACTAAAGTTATAGAAAAGTGCAGGAGGTCCTTAAATACTATCAGAGCAAGGTACAGAGATATGAAAGTAGAACAAAGGCCAATACAAAAATAAGCAGAAGGGTCACATATGTCAAACAAGCTCATGAGGAATGTTTAAGGGTCAAAGAACAACAACATACAAAAAGAGATAAGGGTCCAGGTGCTCCCAAGCAAGTCTGAGCAGAGGATGAACTCCAAGGGGTGAAAGGAATGATAGGGTGGAGGATTGGCCAGAGGAGGGTGGAGTTGGCTGGAGGAAGGCACTATAGGTGTCAGAGGGATGGGATATGACAATGACCCAATGTACAACAGCAACCAACACTGTTTCCAGTGCAATTGCCTAGGACACCAACACATTGAATGTCAATGATATCAATGCCCTATCTGTTTAAGATTCGCACCAGGACATAACCAAGGAACTTGTGGTCTTTGTTGCCCCCCTCCTTACCATTCCCCTACTATCTCACCCTCTACCTCCAATTCTTCAGGAGCTTCTCACTCTTCCTGCTTGGCCAGGATCTCCACTAGAGGATGACCTCCATGCCATGCCACTAGAGTACCACCACCTTGTCTGGTCATACCTTGACCACCTTCTCCCTCTTCCACTTTAGATAATGAATAACAAATGGATGAAGTTGGATATGCCAACATCACGGGCTTCCCAGGATAGTATAATTTGGACTTTTGAAAATCCTCATCACAGTCTCAGGAATAGACAGGGGGTAATGTTATGTTTCTTTCCCTTTGCTACACTTTTCCTCCACTTCTACTTAGCTTCACTGAGGTCTCCAGTTCAACTCAGCTGTATAACATTTCTTTCCTTGCCATGACTCATTCTAGATGACTCATCAGCTGATTACTCATTCATGCTTACTATTCATCTGCTCTGATTGCTTATTAGTTACCTTTCCCATGCTTGCCCTAAAGCACTTACTATACTATATAAATCCAGCAATCTCCATGTATTTTCCTTACTCTTGATCTTCCTGTTTCTTCTGTACTATCACCTGCTAGCAATCCACTCCCCTCACAGAAATCTCTTCTCTTCCCTCACCCTTAAGTAGAAAGTCTCTGTTTGCTACTGCTAGTAGCTCTTTAAGGGGGAAACCTTTGTTGGTATAACCTGAAACCTCTCAATGCTTACATAAGCATTCTCTTGAAGGTCACCAAGCCTTATCCTTGATACTTCTCTAATACCTACAGGACTACCCTAGACTCTACCTGGACCTAGTGTAACACATTCCATTACCAGCAAATCCTCATTCTTTCTCATGATGGGATACAAACCCCAAGCCCTTCCTTCTATTTTCCAAACCTCTAATGTACCTGCTGCTGATACCCACATCAAGGAACTTCTTGCATCCAGAAGCAAAGCCCTCACTGCCCACAAGTTATCTAGACAAACCATGGCCACCAGAAATTGAAAGAAGTTCATCCCTTTTACCAAAGGACAGAAAGTCTGGCTTGAAGCAAGGAACCTAAAAAGAAATGTTGCCAACCCAAAGTTCACACCAAAATAAGAAGGTCCCTTCTCCATCACCAAAGTACTATCCCCCATTTCCCATCAACTTCAACTACCAGCCTCTTGGAGGAGAATCCACCCTGTATTCCACACTTCCTTGCTAACTCCATATAAAGAAAACCTGATCCATGGAAAGAACTTTGCTCAACTGCCATTGGAACTAATTGACAGAAATGAAGAATACAAAATAGAACACATCTTGAAACACCAGAAAACTCCAATGGGCTTCCACTTCCTGATCCAATAGAAAGAATATTCTGCCACTGATGACTCCTGGGAACTGGAGTCCAACCTGAAACATTCAAAGTCCACCCTTCAAGAATATAAGAAATGACTTCCCCAGATCTTTTCTCCTCAAACTCATTCAAGATGTGGTGCCTCCAAGTGAGTGCCCCCTTGAATATGAAGAAACGACCAACACAAAATCCTACTTGCCATCATCCTCTCTCTTTCTTTCTTTTTATTTTGCTTCTCCATTGGATTTGCTTTCCTTTTCATACATACAATACAATTCCTTCTCTAACCTTCACCAAATGATATGGCCTCCAATCATACTTCCCTCTCTCGCCTTTCTCCCACCAAGTCTTCTATTACCCTATTTTCCACCACCACCACTGCTGGCTGGAATGTCTATCTTGCCAAAACTGTTCTCTCCAACAAAACTTCACCCTCTAGACATTCCATCCTCTCTGTTGACATACCATCTCTCGCCCATTGAGTCTGCAATGGCTTTTCCAATGAACCTTACCTCACCTGCATCCAGACAATTATAAATGACTTCCACCTCACCATACCCATCACCACCCATTTAGACATGGGATCCCCTCTACTTGCATTATATCATCCCCTCCTCCAAGCCCAATGATTGAATGTTGGAAACATCCAATTCACAGACCCCACCATCATGTTCCTGTCCACTGTCATAGCCAATATTCGCAGCAAACTAACTGGAGCTTTAGGCATCCTTGTCTACCAACTAGAACTCAGAGAATTCATGGCTAATGTTGATCATTACTTATGGGAATTAAACCATAGAAATGATACACCCATCCACCTTTCTATTCCTGAACAATCCTTGACACCATCCACATCTTCATCCCCTTTAAATCCTGAAGAACTCCAAGTTCTTACTCATACCAGATACATATTTCATGAAGCTGGAAAATATGCTCCTCTTCCCCCTTCTCACCCTCTCTACCAGTTCACCTGCTTCTATTGTTGATTCCTAGGACATACTCAAGTTGAATGCCTGTCTTACCAATGTCCCATCTGCCTCCAATGGGCTTCTGGACATAAGCAATTCCTCTGTCCTGCTTGAAGGACTCCACATAATATCTCTTCAGACTCTTCCATCTCTCTTCCTCACCATCACCCTTACAGATGCAACACTGCTTGTATTTCCATGAAAGGCTGTATGCCTTGACACCATCCACCTTCTCTCTCTTCTTCCAGATCACCATCACCTGGAGATGATCCATATGATGATACCACCTATGCCAACATGACTGGATCCCCTGTTGGACTGGATTACAAACTATAGAATAGATTGACTCAGGGGTCAATCATACAAAGGGGATTATGTTACAACTTATTCTTTTCTTTCATCTCCAATTTACTTTTCTCATCTCCAATTCATTGTCTTTGGTCTTAGTTGACTAACTCTTATCTTTCCATGTTTGAGTCATGGATTCTCATTAGTCATTTCACTTTACTAATAGTCTGATTTCTATTGCATTCCATTCCATTTCATGCTTGCCCTTAACTTGGTCCATGCACCATTCTAGTACTTATATAAACCTTGTCTCTTCAATCATGTACTCTACTCTAGTCTCCTCTGGAATCCTATATTCCTTTCTCTAGAAGACTCCACTCTACTTTGAGTGAGTGCTCCTGAAACCTCATGAAGGTTTACCATCATCAACCACCTTTGAGCTAGACCAAAGGAAGAATCCTTGATCTTCTGAAATCTTAAAATGGAGGATATGTCTATCCCTACCTGGGCTAGCTGTAATACAAAAACCATCAACACCTCCATCCTCATTGACTGTAGAGCAACTGGAAACTTCATCAATCAACCTCTCATCCAATGACTCTCTCTCCCTACTAAATCCCTGCCCAAACCAGTAAAAGCTTATAATGTGGATGGGACAGAAAATTGATCTGGCTCCATCAAAACAAAAACCTCTGTTCTCCTCTCCTTCCCTGACCATGAGGAAATCCTTGACCTTATGATAGTAGGTTGTAGAAGATCCCAAGTAATCTTAGGGATCCCTTGGCTTCAGTCCAGAAACCCTAAAATAGATTGGATAGCAGGGACCTTATCCCTCCCTGACTCCTCTTGTCCAAAATGAAGACCCTTTGACACCATCCTCACCAGATATTTGATGCGCTGGCTGGGAGTTGACCCTGACAAAAAGACCTCCTTTCTATTGAAGAAGAGAGATGCTTGGCTAAAAGGGGAGTTCCTTTGTAAAATGACCCTCTTCACTGAGATCATTGCTCAGACCAAAACTAAACAAAGATTCCTCCCAGACCCCTTTTCTTCCTTTACAGATGTCTTTGCCAAAAAAACCTATGACCTCCTTTCACCCCCTTACTCCTTTGACCATGCTATTGAACTGAAAAATTCCTTTTCCCCCCATGTTGCCAAGACATACCCCCTGAACCCTCAGGAGCAAGAAGCATGTAAGGCTTTTGTCAAAGAACATCTAAAGACTGGTCATATTGTTCCCTCAAAATCCCCTTAAGCTTCTCCTTTCTTCTTTGTCCTCAAAAAGGATAGTTCTCTTTGTCCTTGTCAGGACTATAGGTATTTAAACAAACACACAGTTAAGAACACATATCCCCTCCTCCTCATTTCCAATCTGGTTGACAGACTGAAGGATTCTACCCTATTCACCAAATTCAATGTTAGATGGGATTACAATAACATCAGTATCTGACCTGAAAACACTTGGAAGGCCACCTTCATCACTCCATTAGATTTATTCAAACCAACAGTCATGTTCTTTGGACCCTGTAACTCTCCCACTACCTTCCAAGTGTTCATGAACCACTCCTTCTGAGATCTCATTGCTGAAGGATGGCTAGTAATCTACATGGACAACATCCTGATCCACTCCTCCAACCTTCAAACTCACCACTCCTATACAAAACATGTCCTGGAATGGATGTGTGACCTTCATCTCTCCTTTAAACTCTCCAAGTGCACCTTTGATGTCCCTGAAGTAGAATATCTCAGAATGATCATAGGAAGTGGCTCAGCCAAGATGGACCTGATCAAGCTCTCTGCTATCACCAAATGGAACCCCCCATCCAATGTCAAAGGAGTCCAATTGTTTATAGGATTCTGCAACTTTTATCACAAGTTCATCCCTGATTTCTCTCTCATCACTGCCTCTCTTCACCTCCTTATCCAAGCCAAACAACCCTGGATCCAGGAACCAGACCAGGAGTCAGCTTTCAATTTCCTTCAACAAACCTTTACTGCTGAACCTGTCCTCCACCTCCCAGATGTTTCCAAACCATTCACATTGACATCCAATGCCTCCCTTACAGTGGTGGGTGCTGTATTGATGCAGCTAGATGCCAATGGTGACCTCCACTCCTGTGCATACTTCTCTAAAACCCTAGGCTCTGCTGAACAAAATTATGACATTTATGACCACAAACTCCTTACCACCATCCTTGCCTTGAATGAATGGCACCATTACCTTCACAGGACTGGACATCCAGTCACTGTCAAAATGGATCATAAAAACCTATCCTATATGTGTGCCCCCCAGAAACTATCACAATAACAAGCTTGGTGGAGCATCTTCCTCCAAGACTTTGACATCATATGGGACATCATCCCAGAGTCCAAGATGACCCCAGCAGACACCCTTTCTTACAAGGATAATGTTAATACCTCCTTAGACAATGATGAATCCTCCATTCTACCAGATCACATAGTCATCCAAGCCCTTGATCTTGCCCTCCAATCTAAAATAGCATGCTCTTCCTCTTCTAACCCTCTTGTTTGCCAAGCCCTGGAGGCAATAGCTGACAACTCTCCTTTATTCTGCAACTCCCTTCCCTCTAACTGGCTCTATGATGGTCAGAACCTGTATTTCAACACACAACAAACTCTCATCTCCTCCTTGCACTCTTCTCCAACTGGTGGCCACAAGGGCATCTTTCATACTCACCAACAACTACAATGAGACTACTGGTGGCCTGGCATGGACACCTATATATGCAAATACATTACTGGCTGTGCCATCTGCCAAGCTAACAAAGTGAACACCCATCCTTCCATTCCTCCTCTGTCCCCCCTCCCTTCTTCCATCACCCACCCTTTCCAACAGATCTCTATGGACCTTATCTCCAGTCTTCCCCCTATATGAGGATTAGACTCAGTTTTGGTTGTGGTTGATTATGGCCTTATGAAGGGGGTAATTTTCCTCCCTTGCTCAAAATCCATCAATGCAGCAGGTATCACAGACCTCTTTTTCAGAAATGTATTCCCCTGTTTTGGCCTATATAACATCTGCATCTCTGACAGAGACCCCCAATTTGCTTCTGCATTTGCCAGAGAACTTGCTTGCATCCTCTCCTATGATATAAAACTCTCCTCTGCCTATCACCCCCAAACTGATGGAGAAACTGAACATGTTAACCAAGAACTAGAGACCTACCTTCACATCTTTTGCCAAGGCAGACCCAACCAATGGATAGATCTCCTCCCTATGGCCAAATTCTCTCATAACTCTGCCACCCACTCCTCTATCCATGTTTGTTTTCACCCATCTTCTCTTCCCTTACCCCAAGTGAATATGCTCACTACCTTGGATGGGACCTTCCTCCCACCTCCTTGCTCTCCATCCCCATCATTCCTCTCCATCATCACCAAAGTCCCTCTATCCCTCACTGACCATCTCCATACTCCCCCTCTTGACAAGGACCAAACCTCTATCATCCCCTCTAACATCCCATCTGAGGATGATCCTCTTTTTTGTGAGATTTACTGGCATACCCAGCAAGGACTCATCTTATCCTCTCTGTTCCCCACCCTTCCACCTAGTTGTTTCTTCCCTAGATCCCCTGAATAATCTCAAGGAGATTGTTTCCACTGTGGATGACCTGGACATTGGAAGCAGGAGTGTATGGCCTACTCTTGCCCCCACTGTCACTGCCCAGCCCCTGGGCACCTCCCCTTCTCCTGTATTCAAAAGCAGTGTGAGATCTGCCTTCAATGGGACCATGGAGATCATCACTGCCCTCATAGATGATGTGGTATCTGCAACAACCTTGGGCATCTCTCTGATGATTGCTGTGGCAGGAATGACAATGACAATGATATTGTCTCCAATTGTGATGTTGATGGACCAGACAGGGTTTAGAGCACTTGAACCAGGATTTTGAGTTTACAAAGGGGGTAATGTTACAGTCATTCACCTTCATTCCAGTCTTTTCCTTGTTGCTTTTCATCAAGAACACTTGTTTCCATTTGCTTTCACTTCCTTCTTCTATTTCCTTATTGCCTTCTATCCAGATGATATTATGATCTATTCTTTCTATTGATCATCCCTTGAACAACTACTCCTACAACATTTCTCTAACAACATTGCATGTTCTGATCTCTTCATTCATTTGCTAAGCCTTTTCTTTGCTGGTTCAATTCCAGTATTCTTGCTTAGCTAATGTCCTTTGTCATCTTGGTCAGTGCAGTGGCAGGTCCTCAATTACATTTGTTTACTCATAACTTTATCTCTGCTTCAATTGTACTACAAGAACTAGTCTAGTCATCTCATGTACTCCTTAGCTAGTTCTGTGCAAAAACCTTGCACTACTTTGCTCCCTGCTTGTCACTTCTCTAAAAAACTCCTTGATAGAACATTGTGTCTTTTTGTAAGTGCCTCCCTAAAGAGGAGAATGTTTGTCTTTGAGCATAAGGAGTGCTCCTCACATTACACCATCCAAAAGAATATCATCCTCTATGCTTGATGCTGGTCACTCTTCACATTCCATTGAGTCCAGTACTGGTATTAACCACTTCACCATATCCAGACTTCATGTCAAGGAATGTTCTAACCTTCAAAAGTCTCTTTGAGGTCATCTAGCCAAGCTTTCTCCTACTAATATTCAATATACTACCTATTTTATCTCCTTTGGTAAAGCCAAGACTGCTGTCCAGGTGACCAAAACTCTTTCCAATGTCATCAACAAACCTCTCTGCCAAAATAATGTCTGTTAGCACTTGAAAAAGTCTGGCATGAAAGCAGTAGTCAAGAAAAAACACCTTTTTCTTTTTACCAAACATTATGAAGCTTGTTATAACTTTGCCTATACACACAAAAACTGGACTGTGGAGGACTGGAAAAAGGTAGTATGGTCTGATAAGATCAAAATCAATCATGTGGAGTCAGATGGATGCAAATGGACATGGAAAAGGGCAAGTAAGAGGCTAAACAATAGACTAGTCGATGGAACTCTTAAGTTTAGAGAGGGTTTCTTGATAATGTGGGGCTATAATGCCAGACTTCTTCAAGTGCTGGAAATAGTATTTGAACAGAGAGGTTTGTTGATGACATTGGAAAGAGTTTTGGTCATCTGGACAGCAGTTTTGGCTTTACCAAAGAAGATAAAATAAATAGTATGTTGAATATTAGTAGGAGAAAGCTTGGCTAGATGACCTCAAAGAGACTTTTGAATGTTAGAACATTCCTTGACATGAAGTCTGGATATGGTGGAGTGGTGAATACCAGTACTGGACTCAATGGAATGTAAAGAATAACCAACATCAAGCATAGAGAGGATGGTATTCTTTTAGATGGTAAAAAGGGATTGCATAGTGATAATAGTTGAAAATCAAGAAGTGTGGGAATATTTTCAAACCCAGACATACTTATTGTATATGTACCTTTATTTGTATGACAAAATATAATGTGATTTTCTCAAGATTTTATATCTCAAATCAAAAGTGAAAAAACCATTTCAATGGTGTTGTCATGTCAAAATGGCCATATCTAAGCCAGTCCTGAACCAAATCACATGATCCATAGACCCATGTATAGCCATTGGCAAGTACTAACTTTTGTCTTACCAAACCTAAGCAAAATTCCCACATATGCCAGCAGGACACTGTATACTTTGTATTTGAGATAAACATTGCAACAGTTTTTGAAGTCATTGTATAATGAATGGCATAACTTGCACAAGACTCTTGAAATGTTTTCCTATCAATGCACCCCTGTAACAACAAATATAGTCAGCAATTAAGCTGGGCACATTGAGTGCATCACATTCAATAAAATCCAAGTGGCTCTGAAAAAGATTAATCAGCTTTGCTTTTTCTATAAGATGAATGGTTTGTGCCCAGAAGTACTTAACCACATCAAGTAAAATGATATGAAGGATCTCTGTTGGAGTATCCATGTGAATGTCAATACCTGAGCACAAAAATTAACAAGTATGATGATACAAAGTTATAAAAGCATACCTTTCATGCCCAGAAGCAAATTTATCATGTCTTCCAAATCATGACCTCTGAGCAGTTCATTGAGTCTCTTCTCCAGTGCAGCTTTGATTTTGTTTTCTGGCATGGTTGGACTACCAGATTCTCATTTGCAAAGCTGTTTTCCCATCTTCACAATTGTATTCAAGATTCCCAGAGACAATGAGTCATGAACACCTGTGCTCAATATTGATGCCTGAACTTTCATCACCACACCTGGCAATAGTGCACTATTAAACTATGCCATTATTTCTTGTTTTGTCTCATGTGAAGTGCAAGGAATGCCTGGCTAGTGATACAAATTAGATCCAAGTGACAAAATGAACACTCATCCAACCTTGAATAAGCTACATCAGATTTCTTGAACTTCTTTGTTTCCCCAATATGGCATGTCTGACAGTAATAATTGGAGCTGAGGCTGGATTGGCTGCACTCCTCTGCCTGCATGGGATTGTTGCCACTGAGAAAGAGTCTGTATGGAACCAACAGGACTTTTTCATTGTCTTGGCAATCCCAGGTAATGATCTCTGAAGTACATGCTAAACCTAATCAATAGGTGATAAGAGACATCAACTGACTATTAAGTAGAGGATGTATGATATTGATTGTTTCATAGCATACATCAATTCCATAGGAGATGCATGCAGCAATGATGTAATGAATCATATGAAAAATTCCTATTCCAACATCTCACATGGTAGATTTGTGTTTGACATATATATCACAATGTGCTTGTTCCATTGCTTAGAGATATTTCCAGAAACATTGTCCATGAATATGATCAGTGGGACCACACAAACCATGCAACCACCTGACTTCTTATGCCACAGGGTTAGCTCTAAAGAAGCATGCTTCTTTGATGATTTTGTTAGCCAACATGCAAGTTCTGATGAATGAAACTCATCAAATGGTCTCTCAAACACCAAAATTGGTATGATCTTCTTTACATCACTCACAATAAACCCAGCCTAAAGATCATTAACCATTGACAGAAAATACTTTCAAGATGACTGGCCTACCTTGGTGTGTATAGCAGACCATCCAAAAGCAAATAGCTCTTTTGTCTTTGCCTGCATCAACCCAGCAGAACCCTCAAATACCTTGATGGAAGCAATGGAAAGAGAACTGGAAAGAAAGAATCATTCAGGTACAAAATACCCACCAGACAATACCTGTAATAGTTTACCTGTGAAGTATATATTTCCATTAGCATGAACAGCAGGGGGAGATGGCAATTCACATAGCATCTTCTCTCCATGAAATACCTAGAACATTCCCTTATCACTGTCTTCTGGGAAGTCTTGCATTGCAAGGCAGGTGAGAGGACTTGCATAGTCCTATGTGATGACCTCAACTGATAGATTTTGGCTCTATGATCACAGAAGGCCCACCTTTGCAATTGCCTTGGCAATGTCATTTATATAAAAAATATTGCCAAAGGGTGATACAATCTGATCTGTGGGGTCACCAACTATTTTTTTTTACCTCTTTGTCATACAACTGTAGTGAATGGAAGGATAGCACATGATGTGTGCCAAGTTCTTTGGCCCAGTCAAGGATGACCATCTTCTGCATCCAAGAGAACAGCAGTCTCAGAGAACTAAATAGTAGCAAAATAAGAAAATGCTATTGTGAACCAACAAGATCAGCAATATTTATACAACTGCAATGAAATCAAGCTTATCTCTCTCATTGGCCAAGGGTATGTTGGATCATCAGGTAACACCCTTGCCTTCATGAATATTGACCATCCAATGTCTTGAAATTCATCATCTAAATAAACATTAGCTGACATAGGCATGCCCTGTTCAGAAAAAAAAAACTCACCAGGAAGCTCAATACCAAAACCAGACTTCATATTATGCACAGGATATTTATCCAAGGATATATCAAGTGGAGAGAGAGGCATGGCAAATAGTGGGTTGCCTGAGTCCAGAGCATCTTGCAGTTCCCTAAAAAGACCCAATGTACCATTGATAACCTGATGCCAGCTAGCAGACATAGCCTGCCAAAGTTTGTTCAGTGAGATTGATTTGTCACTTTTGAAACCAAGGATTTCAGGAGGAATCTCAGGTGCCAATTTTTGCACCATGGATATTGGCTCACTGTCATCTGATATGCCTCCTATCCACACCTGTTTGTCAATGTCCATAGATTCACTAGTCTGATGTGCATTCTGTGAGTCTTCAGGTAGGTGTTAAGACTGTGCAACTCTGATCCAAGTCCAGCCAGAGCTAGAGGGGCTTTAAGCAGAGGTCATAGGAGAGGTGACAGAGGTGGACATAAAGTCCAGAGTGGAGTGGAGGTGTCAGAGATGAGGGAGAACACAGTGAGGATGTTAGTGCAGGATTTATGTATTGTGCCCTTGAGCAGGCCCATGTCCTTATATTTCAGAGGGATGGAGCTCCAAGAGGAGGAGGAGTGGAGATGAGGGAAATGTCAGACAAGGATAGAATTGTCTAAGTTGATATTCAAGCTACAGGAACAGATACAGGAGATGTCCTTAAGTATGGTCAGAGTAAAATATGGAGAATGGAAGTAGAACAAGAACATGAAGTAATGAGTAAGCAGAATGGTCAGATATACCACCAAGGAATGGATAAGGGTCAGAATACAAAGAGGTACTAAAAGGGATAAGGATCCAGGCACTTCTGAGTGTTCTAGCATTGGTCCAATTGGAAAGGCAGAACTCCAGACATGAGGAGGAGGAGGAGGACAAAGGGGGCAGAGATGACCAGAGATAATCAGAGATGGTTGGAGAAGAGGCCAGGGGGGTTGGAGAATGGATAGGATGCATGGATGTGACAGTGCCCCCCTTTTACAGCCAAGCCCTCAAGGCCTTTAGCAAGTGGAGAGTGTGGTGTGGAGCCAATCCATGAAGGCTGTCAAGCTCCATTGGAGAGGACACAGTAAAAAATGGAGGATACAAAGGCACTTACTAAGGCCTAGTCCAGAAAGGATGCCATGCAGAGCAAAGGAGATGGGACATCAGAACCAATGCGGCTGTAGTACTACCACCAAGGTGACCTGTGGAGAGGAGAATAGCCCTAAACAGAGGAAAGTTGAGGAGGCAATGCTGTCAGGCATGACTCCAACAACCAGAGACAGAGTGCAGATGGGAGGGCATGAGGTGGAGCAACAGGTCTGGAGGTTTCAGAGGAGGTGGAAGTGGAGATCTTGAGGATGGAGGCAGGAGCACTGGAGAGAGAAACAAAGGAAAACAGGAGGTGTGGAAATAGAATGGAAACTGAGGTGGAGAAGATATAAACATAACAAAGGCAGAGAGGAACAAGGAACACAGAGCAGAAATGGAGAAGGAGGAATGGAGGTTCCTAGAGGGACTGAGGAAGTCACAGAGGAGAAAATGGAAGGAAGAGCAGAGGAAGAAACAGAGAGAAGAAATGAAGGTTCTCAGAGGAGGTTGGAATGACCAGGAGAGTCACAGGGGAGAAAATGAAGAAAATGAAGGAGGAAATGGAGACAGGAGAACAGGATGGATAGTAAGGCAGGATATACAGTTAAGTCCAGAGGAGAATGGAGGACATAGGAAGAAAGAGTCTCAAAAGAGGATGGGAGGTGCCCAAGGGCAATTAGGATAGCATAGAATAGAGGAACAGAGAACTCCAAAGGGGAGTCAGAGGAGAAGAGGCAAGATTGAGATAGCATCAGAGATTCCCTAAAAGGGATTGGAGGATGAAATGGAGGTCCCTAGAAGAGGGAACAGAGAAGGAGGAGAATGGAAAGGCTAAGAAATAGCATCAGAGGTCCCATAAAAGGGGTTGGAGGAAGAAATGGAGGTTCCTTGAAGAGGGAACAGAGGTGAAAGACTGAAACAGAGTAGTAATGAAGGGCCCCACAAGTGGGGTCAGAGTTATGGAGGCAAAATACAAAATGTCTGGAGAAAGAATGCAAGGTTTAGAGGGGAACAGGAAGAAGGCCAGAGGGACCCAAGAATGGGTTGGAGTGGACTGGAAGTCATGGGAATGGAAAGACAGAGAAGCAGAAAGAAGTTCAGAGATGCAAAAGTAGAGACAGAGTGCTCAGAGGAGGGCCAGAGGCAAAACAGCCAGGTGGTTGAACAGAGGATCAGAGGGCCCCAAAAAGGGGTTGGAGTTGTAGAGATAAAGTCCAAAATGTCCAGAGAAGAATGGGGAAGATGGAAGTGAACAAAGATGACCCCCAAGGAGGGGTCAGAGTTATGGAGATAAAGTACAGAATGTCTGGAGAAGAAGTGGAATGAACAGAGGTGGCTGGAGAGTGGTCAGGGGTGGCTCCATAAGTGTCATGGTGGTGACAGTGCCCCCCCATTTAGGCCAAGCCCTCAAGGCCAAGAGGAGGATAAAGATAAGGGAAAACAGAGAAGAATCAGGAACTCCAGAGGTAAGTCCAGAGGTATTGATGGGAAAAGGAGTAGAGATGGAAAGAATAATAAGCCTCCAAAGGAAGACTCAGAGGTGGAAGCAGAGTAATAATGGAGCACAAGAGTGCCCAGAGAATGAGAAATGGAAGAGAAGCAGAGAGGAATAATAAAAACAGAGTCTTCAGAGGTGAAGAACAAAGAGTCAGAGGTTGAAGGAGAAGAGATATGAACCTAGCAGAGATTCCAGAGGTACAAGCAGAAGAATAAAATGAAAGCAGGAGTGTTTAATGGTCTCCTGATGAAGACCAGTAAACTCCAGAGCATTCCTACAACTCCAATCAAGTCCAATGTTGGAGGTGAATGAAAATGGAGTAAGAGGTGAAATTGGGTCAGAGTAGACCGGAGTAGGCCGGAGTAGGCCGGAGTTAGAGATTTAAACAAGGAGGAACTGCAGAGAAGGAGGAAAACAGATTGATGCAGGAAAACAGACATCAGAAGTCATAATGGAGGTAAACAGAGTCAGAATAATCAGAATGAACAGAGGTAAGGACAAAATAGAGAACAGAGAATGTTAGGAGGATCAGAGATGCCAGGAGGTGGCAAGGAGATTAAAAGGACAATTACAGAAACAGTCCCTTATAGTGGGAAGGTGACCAGACTTGAACTGGTTGAGGTCCACAGAACTGGACCTTGAGTGAATCTGAGTGCAGCTCCCAGGATTGTATCTCCAGAATGGAGTCCTGGAGTGCAGAGGTTTTTGGCATTCAATCTGTAAGAGCATCAGATGAAGTGCTGCTACTTAATACCAAGTCGATCAACAGATCATTATATGGCAAGTGGTAATGTCCTGAGCTAAACAAACATCAGTGAACCCAAAAGAAGGTTGGCACAAAGGCCCAGAGGTGGATTTCCCAGGTAAGAAGAAGATATGGAGATGGTCCAGAATTGACTGGAGACTGCCAGAGATGACAGTCATTGACAAAAGGTTGAATGGAGGATGTACAGAGGAGTGAAGACAGTGGTCCAGAAAGGACCAAAAACTGTTGGAGTTGACAGTCCTGTCTAAAATGAAAACAGAGGATATGAAAAGGAAGTATAAGCAGAGGTCCAGAAGAGTCTGGAGGGATCTGGAGATCATTGGAGTTGCTAAGAAACAAAGAACAAATAGATACTGGGGGAGAAAACAGAGGCAGAGGAAGTCACGAGGGAAATAAGCAGATGTGTCTGGGGTGCTCCTGAAGAGGAGCCTGGACAAGGGTGACACAACTCCTAGGTCTGGAAAACAGAAAACAGAGGTGGTCCTGAATGGATCAAAGAACAGAAATGGAGAAAAAGGAATGGATGTGTCTAGGAGTGCTCCAAAGAGGAGCCTGGACAGAGGTAACACAACTCCTAAGTCCAGAAATGAGAAAATGGAGGATATGAAGAAGAAAAGGATGTAACTGGAGGTACTTCAGAAAGGAGTGCAGACAAGGGTAACACAGACCCAGGTCCAGAAATGGAACAGAGATGGTCTGGAGTGGACCAGAGACCATCAGAGATGATGGTCCTGACATCAAAAATCAAAAATGAAGGTATACAGAGAGACAGAGATGGAACAGAAGTGGACAGAAGGAAGTGGGAGGGGAATGCATGCATCTAGAGGTGCTTCAAGGAGGAGCCTGGACATGGGTGATGCAACTTCCAGGTCCAGAAATGAGAACACAGAGAAAACAGAGAAAATGCCTGAAGGAGGCTGAGCTGGAGTTCAGAGCAGCCAGAGTGGCCAATACTCAAACACACAACTCTGGAGGTGGGCTAGAATACTCATTGACAAAATGCCTGGTTGCCCAGAGGTTGCCAGAGGGCAGAAAAAGCAATAGAAAGAAAAGGAGAGATAAAGAGGGGGCTAAGAGGAGTCCATACCAGTGGTCTGGAATTGCCAGAGTTGGTAAGCAGAGGAGCAGAGTTACCATCAGACTTAAGGTCCTCAGGTATGGAGGTCATAAGCAAAGATATAAGGAGGAAGGAAGGAAAGAATGACAAAGAGGAAGGAAGGTCCTGAAGGAGGACCATTACCATTATGTCCAAAACTGGCCAGAGTTGACAGAAATGGACAGAATCACCATAGGACTTGTGGCCCTTAGGTACAGAAAAGGAGTGGAGGTGGATTCTAAGGTTGGAGGGTGTTCAGAGGTTCCAGAGGATAACTTGAATGTCCAGAAGTGGAACTAAAAGGATGGAGGTGAATCATAGCCATTGTTACCATTATCTCTGGAGGTCAGAGGTAGGATCCTGTGGGCTTCCCTAGAGTGGAGGAAATGGGTTAGATGGTGAAGAGCATTGAGGACTCTTCCTAACTACAGAGATTTGGGCTGAAAATGTAAAATGATGACAGAGAAAACAGAAAGGTCAGAATTCAAATGAATGGAGAACCTGCTCAAGAGGGAGCTCAAATATACTGTTAAGACCATGCAACTCCAGTCCAAGTCCAGCCAGAATTAGAGGGGCTTTAAGTGGAGGTTGTAGGAAAGGTGACAGAGGTGGACATAAAGTCTGGAGTAGAGTGGAGGTGTCAGAGATGAGAAGGAATGCAGTGAGGACATCAGCACAGAACTTATGTGTTGTACCCTTGAGCAGGCCCATGTCCTCATATTTCAGAGGGACAGAGCTCTGACAGGAGGAGGAGTGGAGATGAGGAAAATGTCAGACAAGGATAAGAGGTTGTCTAAGTCAATATTTAAGCTACAGGAACAGATACAGGAGATGTCCTTAAGTATGGTCAGAGTAAGGTATGGAGAATGGAAGTAGAACAAGAACATGAAGTAATGAGTAAGCAGAAGGATCAGATATACCACCAAGGGGTGGATAAGGGTCAGAATACAAAGAGGTACTAAAAAGGATAAGGGTCCAGGCACTTCTAAGTGTTCCAGCATTGGTCTGATTGAAGATGTGGAACTCCAGACATGAGGAGGAGGAGGAGGACTAAGGGGGTGGAGATGACCAGAGATGGTCAGAGATGGTTAGACAAGAGGCCAGGGGAGTCAGAGAATGGATAGAATGCATGGATGTGACAGTAGATCATGATATGGGGGAGGCAGGGGTTGCTTCACCATAACACAGTAGCCTGATAGAGTTGTCCAACCACTCATATGGAGTTTGAAATGGCACTGGTGGATAAGAGATGCTTGGTGACTCTTGATATGCTTCATACTGAATTCTCAGCATCAGCCTTTTGCCTTTGGGCAGATAGAATAGCTCACTATTTGAGCAGACTTATTGCCCACATACTGAAACACTGGAAGGACTACTTTCCTGACAGTAACACAGGACCACATGATAATATATGCACCCTTCCTATCAATGAGGCTTTTTAGGGGCACTTTCATTGTGGTGCAAAACTACAATATCAGGTGCAGCAGCATTAGACCTTGATCACATGTTGGAGTTGTGAGTGTAAATCAGACCAAGTTTTTCAAAACCATTCATTTGCATGGTTGGAATCTAAAAATGGTGACAACATCTCCCATTTCCCCTGTTCAAACATGGATTTCCCCTAATATTGAATATGTTGGCAATGATCAAGCATTTCTCCAACTGCTACTGGTCACTATCTACTTCTCTGTATTCCTGCCTCAGAATCTCATATGCAGGCAGACCATGCCTCTCTTTCCTCCTTGCTTGTCCTTCTTTGCTCATTTACTTTTAGAAACCTGTCCAAATTATAGTCTCTTTGTCTGAAGAATATAATAAGTTCACATCACCTGTTGTATGTGCAAATACATGGAGTATATATCAATTCAAGCAATTCAAATCTGAGCATGGTGGGTTTTGACTCCTAAAATCAATGAGCAATGAATTGACATGATGTAGTGTTCCCAAAGCCCTCAATACAGCATCAGCAATAGTATTAGAACAGAACATTTCCCCCAAAGTTTACCTATCACATTCTTGCCACTCCTAGTGGTATTCAACCCAACTGATACTGGCCACTGGGAAGTACTGTCTAAAAAGATTGAATCCTGGCTTGTCAAACACATGGAAGATTCAACCCTTCTAAAGTGGTCCTGGGGGCAAGATGCATTCTGGATCACATTTGTCAGTGCTTATCCAGAGTTTCCAAATGGAAGGTGGTGGTAGCACTGAAGATGCCAATCTTGATGAAAAATCAGACAGTGACAGGGATGTTTCCATCATTCTTGACTATTCTGCCACTCTCTCTTACATTTTGGAGTTCTTTATCAAACACACTGCACTTTTCTATCCTTCTCCTGTGATCAATACATCCAACTAATTAGGGCTCATCTTCTCCCCATTGCTTTCACATATATAAACATAGGTTTTTGTTGTTGTTTGGTGGATGCTACAGTCCAGTCATGTGAGAGAAGAGTGTATCAGTACAGTGTATTCATTTACAGTACAGTGACTCCCAAAACTAGCCCAATGTTTGATCCAAATCCAATGCATGAAGTACACTGCAATCATATGAATGAATTAGACCTCACTTTGGTGGAACATATTGTGGTATGTACTCTTGGCTACAACTCTTCCCCTTACATCATGTGATTCCATTCAGAAGCTGCCAAGATATGACCATTACAAAATGGACACCTCATTGGGCCAATTTTGTCACTGTTTATTTAGAGATTGAAATCACTATCAAATGAAGCTATATTTAGCTCTGTTTGTGTTACAAACAAAGATACATATGTAAATAGTATGTATGAGTGTCAAACATCCTTATTCTTGACTTCCATCACCATGCAATCTCTTATAGCTGATCAAAGCCTACTATCCTTGCTTGACTTGATGCTGGCCACTCAGCTCATATTTATTACCACCCAGGTTGGTGTTTGATGTGCTAATATATCAGGGCTATTATTTCATGAGTTTCCAGACCTTCAGAAGATCACTGGTGGTCATCCATCAAAGATTTCTCCTATTAATATTCATCATGCTGTTCATCTTATTCCCTTTTATAGAGTAAAGAATGCTGTTCAAGCTTCAAAATTTGAGAGTAAGGATCATCATCCATCCTACCATCTATCTTTGCAGTATAGCCAATTCTCTCCTAATTCATACAACTGAAAATCATCATAGAGTATCCACTATGCTTAATGGCACTCTTCACTAGCATATCATTAAGCCTCTCACCTGGCTTTTTCCACATCCATTTCTGACCCAATGTGATTAGTTTGGATCTCACCAGACCATATCACTTCTTATAGTCCCCTTTAGTCCAGTTTTTGTGAGCATATGCAAAGCTTTTCTAGATTTCACAATATTTTAATAAATGAAGGTAATGTTTTAGCTTGGATATAGCTTTTATGCCACTCCTTTTCAAGTGTTTGTGAATAGTGTTTGAATGGGTGGATGAATTGGTAAGACTAGAGAGTATTTTGGTCACTTGAACAGCATGATAAATATTAATAGGAGAAATCTTTGATGGATGACCACCAGTGATCTTCTGAAGGTCTGGGAACTCATGAAATAATATCCCTGATATATTAGCACATCAAACACCAACCTGGGTGGTAATAAATATGAGCTGAGTGGCCAGCATCAAGTCAAGCAAGGATAGTAGGCTTTGATCAGCTATGAGAGATTGCATGGTGATGGAAGTCAAGAATAAGGATGTTTGACACTTATACATACTATTTACATATGTATCTTTGTTTGTAACACAAACAGAGCTAAATATAGCTTCATTTGATAGTGATTTCAATCTCCAAATAAAAAGTGACAAAATTGGCCCAATGAGGTGTCCATTTTGTAATGGTCATATCTTGGCAGTGTCTGAATGGAATCACATGATGGAAGGGGCAATGTTGTAGCCAAGAGTCCATACCACAATATGTTCCACCAAAGTAAGGTCTAATTCATTCATATGATTGCAGTGTACTTCATGCATTGGATTTGGATCAAACATTGGGTCAGTTTTGGGAGTCACTGTATATATTTGACACAACATCATGCTCATTTGATAACACTCATGCACACTTTAATGTGCAATACTGGTGGCTGAGCACACTGGACACCTCTCTATACATCCACAACCTATGCCCCACCCTCAATGTACTCATTACTGCTGGTTCCACTAAGCACACAGAGAACCACATCCCCCATGCCATGCCTGCAAGCTGGCTCCTCATGCCCATGCGGACATTGAAATTGCACAAGTTGCAGTTGTTCATGCCAACAACCTTGGTTCTCAGCTCAAGCATGGCTTTGTTTTTCCCCATCTCATTTGCTGTATCATTGAGTACCACATTTGTAGTAGTAATTCACCCATATCATAGCTCATACTATTATTCACTTAGAGCAGTAGTCTATGTATTTGATACCTAGAAGTACACACTAGTATCACTGTCCAAAATACAACAGTTCCTTGAATGATTCAAATCATTCATGATGACACAAAAGGTCATGTTATGGTTTCAACAGGGGGTTTCAGTTGCATGCATAAAAGCCTGACATACAGGAATGTTCAGTTTATACGTACCATATACTCAACTGGTATGTATGCTATACATGGCACCCATTACTTAGTAGATAATGTAAGAAAGTCATGGTACATAGGGTCCCCAACAATTAACACACCCACATCAACATCACACCATCATAATACACAGTAAGCACACTTCCCATGTTATGTATGAAATCTCTGCTATGTGTCACACTTGGCACAGTTTCCAAACAATTTTTGAATTTATGGTGTATGTACATTATGAGTGTCTTTATGATATGGGTCACGTAAATAATTCTTGGATTCCGGCAAAGGTACCCAATACAATTTCTGCGTTCCGACGTGTACAGGGACATGGGCCCGGCACCAGGAATTTCAAGACGCGCTCTTTTGCAATACCCTTCTAGATGAGCTGAAAATTTTGTTCATGGATGTCAGAACTCGTTCAATCGATGGTATATTAATGAACACTATTTCTCTGTTGCTTACTCGTGTTCTTGCGTCCAGCCCCAGTGAAGATGCCTCGGAGCGTACATTCAATTGGGTGCAGGAATTATGATACGGTCTGGAAAAGGCACCTGCCATCCGCGGAATACGCATTTTGGATCAAGGGGCATGATCGGCGAGAGACGATACCAGAGTCGCTTCGGGGACTTAGCGACATCATCCCCAGGACATCGGAACAATAGGACAAGGTCATATTCCCGCTGTTCTCTCGGAATCAAGCAGCTCAGCAATTAGACCGTTGTGTGGTCTACCTGGATCATGCACATACAAGAGGCACAGACCTGAAATTCTCCATTGGGTCACAAGCAGCCGTCACATTAGGTTCAAACCTGACAAAAGATGCATTGGTCCAAGGTTCGTTTCTGTGCCACGATCTAATCATTAGATCTCATAGTCCGTGCTTTTCAGGCTGCATGCGAATGCGCAAGCTGGGCTAAAGTAACGCACCAGCATCATTGTCTCAGGATCTTTGCGATTCGTAGCATTACGGGCTCACTGACCTATGCTAACGGGTATTTACCGTCTGTGTTACGTTGGAATCAGAGCCGATACCACTTATGAGGGGCGTGCATCAATAGGTACGTCAGTGTTATTGCAGCGTAATATCACCTGTCGACGACGCGCTATCGGTATTAATCTCCCCCGCGTCGATCCAACAATGACCAAGAAGCGTCACCGGTAGCAGACTCCTCATGTCCCCCCCATCACCGCCCATGACTCGCATCGCCGTCTGCCCCCTTCCGAACCTGTAGTACCTCTTCCAACTCTCTCACCCTCGCTTCCCAGACCTTGGTTTCCTCCAACCGTCTCTCCAACGACCGGATCTCCTCCAACACGCGGATGAGATCGCCAGCGGCGGGTCCACCACCCGGGGTCGTCGGAGCCGTGGATGCGTTTGGCTGTGATGCAGCGACGTCGGAAGAACCAGCATTCGCGTCTGCAGTGTCTCCAGAGGGGGAGCTGGCAATGGGCGTAAACGTCCATCGTCCCGTGCCATCCCCAGCGAGGGTGAGCAAGTGCGTATGGTATTTCATTAGGGAAGGTCTAATACACGTGGGCGGTTAGCAATGATGAGATCAACGATAGACAACAAGTCTAATGTACCTAAGAGAAATCGTGATAAGCGAGATGCCGAGCGACTTGGCGTGCTCGTACATCTGGCCTTCGACGTCACTCGAGATAGCACTGGTACATTCTATCCCGAACGGTATGAGAGCAGTAATGAGACGTTGCCAAAGACACGTACCGTCCAAGATGGCGAACTTGGGTCGATGGTAAAATACACGCGAAAGTGACATCTAGCAAGGAGAAAAGTCGCAATGAGACAAAAAAAGACCAAATGAAGACAAGATGACCAACCCGTTGCTTCTCCCCTCCACTCAACACGTCCCTCCACTCCTTGACCGTCTCCCACCCACCTTCTCTCTCCACGAGATACCCCAGATGAGCCGCTTCCAAGATCCCCTGCAACTCCTTCAACCCTTCCTCCGCATTTCCCCCGTGGAGAGCGTAGAACTCGCCAAGCGTCTGTGGATATATCACCTGCTCCAACAGTGAGCCAGTCACCATGTATGCGCGCTGCGGTACGACGAATACTCCTGGTCTGGGACGACCGTTCGCAGAGTCGACGTCCGATGTGGGACGCGTGACGTGCGCATCGGCACCACATGGTGCCCAAAGGCCCGCCAAGACGCGCGCGATACTGGTCTTGCCCACCCCGTTGGAGCCCGTGATCATAAGGTGCATGCCAGGGCGAAGGGCAAGACTCAGCGCTCGAACGAGGGTCGTCCCAGATCTAGAGAGATGGTCAAGAGGTTCCAGGTCCTCGTCAAAGGCAGAGGATACATCTTTCTCCTTGGATGAATCATCGGAGGAAGGGGGCAGAAGAGAAGGGATACAGACGTCGACGTCTCGAAGCTCGAAAGTGTTACCGTCACCGGGAAGAACCGATGGGAGGGCCGTAAGATTATGTAGGGTCGATAAAAGAGTATATAATCTGCAGGATGACTTGAGATCACGTTCCCCATAAGACGATTGGTCCAACTTACCTCCCAGTTAGACCAGCGACCTCGACTAGATCTTTATATGCATACATTAGTCGTCCACCCGCATCTGCGAGAGAAAGGAGGAGTCTACGATTAGATATATACGCTGAGGTCAAATAGGTAAGCAGGAATACGTATGAAATCAAAATCGGGACGACCTACTCTCTGTACGATCCGCGATGACGCCATCGTTGGCAGCTTTATCCCTGCCCTCGCTGCGCTTGCGGGTAACCAACAACGGGAAGGCAATGAGCCCGTAACCAGCAGCACTCCATAGATATTTGATAACGAAATCCTCTGTCCACTCGTATGCGATTCGAATCTTGTATATAGAATTGACATGTTTTATGAGACGTAAGTAAGCGCGAGTGAGAATGGCGAGCTCGAGAGGACCTCCGTTGTAAAAGCTGTATTTGATGGGGTTCTAGATCGTCAGACGTGTATATATGCGTCAGAGACGAGTACTTGCGCGACTTCTTCGCTCTCTCTCCCCAGCCGACCAACTCCGGCCCGGTATTCACCTTCTAAACGAGCTTCAATGGCAGCAAGACGACCAAATGCGGGCGTCACGGCTTGTAAAATCTTGCAAAATTGTTGACAAATCATGTACGCTGGGATAGAGGATCTAGACAAACCTTGATCGTAAGATAGTAGTTTCCAAAAAGCAGAAAAGTGCCCCTAAATCCAAGGGAGCGCGAAAGCTGTGACGTAAAGAGCAAGAGATCGAGGGAAGGTTTCATTAAATTCCCACTGTATGGGTGTGTCAATGCCCGCATGGCGTGTCGAGAGGAACGGAAGACGTACTAGATGCCAGCTACGTTCTCACACCAGGATTCGACATCGGCTGTGATATACTGGTCGATTCCCTGAAGAGGGACGCGGTAGTAGCGGAGGTAAGGAGCGGAGGAGAGGTAGAGGTCGTGGATGTATCGAGTGAGGCGGCCCCTAAAGCGAAGTGAGAGTTTCGACTGGAGGTACCTGATCTGGCGGACCGGTGAGCGCAAATCGCGCGCAGAGACAAATAGCCCCTACCATGGAGTTGGTGTATATGCTTGGTACAGCCAAAGCAAACCAGAGCGCCAAACCCCTGAGGAATCCATATCCGTCCGCGCTGACGAGGTCTCTGACGATGCGACCGTCGAGTTTTGCTACCGCGACGCTGAGAACAGTGCGGAGGACGAGGAAGGAAGAGTGAGCAAGGAGTAAGAAAGCCTCGCGGGAGCGAATGGAGGGGATGACGATGCGCAAGAGGGATCTGAACTGCTGCCAGAAAGAGAGGGAGAGCTTTGACTTTCCATTGGGTTGTGGATGGAGAGGGAAGAAGGGTGCGTCGGATGCAAGGTCTGCCTGGGAATGGGTGGGGATTGCGATGGAGTTGGTGGGGGAGTTGTTCTTTGGACGAAAGGCGGAACGGAATACGAGGAGGGCGGCGAGGAGGAGGAGGAGAGGGTGTCTGGAGGGGTCGCCGTGGACGGACTGGCAGAGGATCTTGGAGAGGACGACCATCGCTCGCGTCTCGGATCCAGAGTGCCCCCTTGTTCGTAATATCCTCGGCGTGCATGTGATTCCACGCCGATGCTGTGCCCTCGCACCACGTGGGACTCGGAGATCTAAGTCTCTGGTAACACGCGAGTGACAGCCATCCGCTCTTTCCAACGACGAAGAGAACACGTGTCACCTGGTCCATCGATAAAACCCATCAGCTCTTGGACTTCTTGATCGAAAACATTTCCAAGCTCACTCGCACTGCGTTTCCCATCGTCTGTCTTTTACGGCCTGGGTACTAATCAATACCCTACAACCATCCCCTTCAAATGTCAAAACGAATATATGGTGCAATAGAAGCCTATCGTGGGCACTCTAGGGTGCACTGTGACGACGAACACGATGCAGAGATCAAAACTGAGAGCGACGTACTTGCTTGGAACACTTACCTCCCGGACCAAGTATGGTATTACGTTTTTGTTCGTGAAACTAAAATATTTTTAGCCGCTGACAGCAAGGAAGCTCGCTCCCTTCCGAAACAGAGCACGACCGTTTCATGTGAAGATGTCTCAGATTTTTCCAGAGGGTTATGCCTGTGGCATCGAATCATTTTAACCTATTGAGTCTGGTAGAACCGTAGTTCACGGGACGCAGATACGGACGAGTCCGCCTTCCTCGTTGACCCATACTCACAGCCTGATAGCCTCTTCCTACTCTTGACACCATCCGGACATATCAACTGACATCTGATCCATCTAGCGGCCATGACGGAGCCACTAACACTTTTTGGACGTCGTTAGGCCTAGATTTCGACTTCAATCTGGACCACCTCGCACTGGGTATCACGTTGTTCGAATTCCACGGGTAAACTTACCGTACGCCTGCGCGGCCTCGTTCATAAACGTGAATTGGAGATCCAAGTCGCACGCGAAAAGGGAATTTGAGGATAAGAAACCCTTGCGGTTCTGTATGCGGATGCCGATCGAGCAGGTGGTGCAATCGGGATGTAGCTACCGTCCATCGCACCGATTGCGTCCTTAAAAGCTTGAAGTATGGCCAACGTGCACCTGCGGGTTCGCTCGGGGGCTGCAGCAAAGCGTTGCGTGTCATTTTATCGTCCTGGCACCGTGACGCTGAACTTCAGACTGTCAATGTACATGTACGGTAGTACGGGATCCCTCTCGTTCGTCCACTCCTCCACATGTACTAATCATCATACCAGAATTGTAACTTGGTTCCCTTCGCATCTGTATTCCTAGGATTCCCTTGCATATTTTAGGCTTTTTATTTCACATCGGGACAGCACAAATGCACTACACCGATATCCACGTTCATCCAAGTCATCAATAGTGACCGCGAACAGTCTGAGACATATCTATGGACGCGTATCAATTGGCAGAACGATCAAGGAAATCAAAGCATTGCATGCGGCTCTTCGAGATGGCTACTTACTCCGGTGTCAAAATGACCCCTGCTCTCCTTGACCCACTCGATCGAGTTGACACCCACAATAGGGTCCACGACCTTTTTCCCGACTCAGACTAATGCAATCTGGCTCATCTCGGCTCCCTTTTTGTTCGCGAGGTCCTCGACGCGGTTGATGATAGTCTTGTCGGCCCCGGAGAGCCTCTTCTCCGCTACAGTATCCTTGTACGAGTCGAGCCGGACGGATTCCGTGCCAAGGGGGCGGGCCAATTCTCCCGATGCGAGGGGTGCTCAAGGGATGACACAGATCCCGCTGAATTTACAGCATCCCAACATCCCGCGCTCTTATGTCTTCACGTCAACGAACGTCCCGCCAGAACGACACCCAACTGGAGGACATACCTCCTCGCGGTAGAACAACGAGTACTCGCCTTGCATGTCGATGAACTTGGTCCAACATTTCTTATTGGCTACCTCGTTGAAGTGCGTAAATTGCCAGCATCGGATCGAGCTCGCGCCAATGTAGCGTACTTTACCGTCGTGCAGGGCTTTCACCGTTTCCTCGGCGGGGACCTCGGGGTCGTACCGCGCTATTTGGAGGAGATCGATGTAAGTGGTCTCCAAGCGCGCAAGCGACCCTTCGACTGCGCTCAAGGTGGCCGCGCGGGAGAGCCCGCCTTGATCGACGTACTGTTGCTGTTCCTTGAGATGGGGTGCGGGGTGCGTGCGAACGCTGACGTCATCGGTGACGAGCCCAAAACATTTCGTCGCAACCACGATCTGGTGACGGGGAATTTCATACTATTGACGGACGGTAAGATGGAGGTTTGGAGGGAAGGTTCTTCGTCGAGTATCTATGGCTAAATAAAGACGGTGTTGAAGAGGATAGCTGAGAAGGGAAGAAGGGCATATGCACATCCCATTTGGATAAACCAAAGCTCAGGGCCCCTAGCTGTGATGCACACGTCTGGTCAGAATTGCCAGTGAAGGAGATGTTTTACACGCGACTTATGATGGGGACAGAGACTCGCCGAGTCGCAGGCCAGACTTACCAAGCTGGCGATATTGGGGGTTAGACATGATAGAGTAAAAATAAGAACCTTGAGCGTGGACAAGGAGCAAGTTGGGTGGGATCTTGTATCCATGCGTCCCCCAGCTCT
This sequence comes from Brasilioporus rufonigricans, assembly GCA_038089195.1. NCBI lineage: Eukaryota > Fungi > Basidiomycota > Agaricomycetes > Boletales > Boletaceae > Brasilioporus > Brasilioporus rufonigricans. The sequence continues at coordinate 22,426 of JBBPKJ010000086.1, read as the reverse complement.
AAAGCCAATCGTGACTACACAGTGGAGGTGGGGGGTCGAATGGATGACTGATATAGCCTCATAGCGTTGGTCAGCTCGTAATCAAACCAGCGTAAGCCAAACCGCAGCGTTGACTCGTCATGGAACTCCGGGGCAACCGTGCAATGACATTGTACGGCATCATGATGACTCCGAGTCGCGCCACTTGGCACGTCCACGTCGACCGCGCCGCAGGTGATGAACATTCTCGGAGAGAACAAACAAATCTCCACATAGTCCTTCGTTCTTTGTCGGCATAGTGGGGTTAAAATTATCATTAAACTCGGCCTTCATATCGCCGTTCAGTCGGTTGGTGATCAAGAACGTCTTCGAACCCCATACTAGGGTAGAGATTGGTCGATCAAAAGGGATCGTGAATCTGCTGAGGCATATCGACCCCACTAACAGTACCCACGTTGATGAAGAAGGTAGATTCCAAGAACGCCCCTGTTTAGTTGCAACTTCTGGGTCTGTTAATCGGATCTTGTTGGACATCCTTCAAGCGCCACACGAATTGGATGTTGTCTCGCTGAAGGGGATGACGCTCTCAGGGAGTACGTACGTTGTACCTACACTGGTCAGGGTAATTGAAATACGAATAGCAGGATCGGCTAAACGACTTCGACGCCACGGTGAGAGTCACGGCGAAAGGCTCTTCGAATGTGCATAAGGTCAAAACAAGTACAAAAAAAAATAGCCCAAGCGGCGCCGAACAAAATCGGCATTCGACTCGGTATGGTATGATCCAATCATACAAATCGACCATCCCCACGACCAACCATCCACATCGTCATCACGTGAAACATCCCCAGTACCAAAGAAACTCGCAGTTCCTCCGACATCGTGTCCATCACGGCCGCCACCGTCAACGCCACAAACACCACAGGTTTGTGGCGTACGTGATCCCAACAAGACGCGACCCAGACGGCCTGCGTGCATAGATATGCGATCAGAGCAACTGTAGCGAGATCGATGGGACTCTACCTTGGCTGCCAGTATGCATGCTTTCGTGCTCCTGACCAGTGCTTCCGGCGTGACGCGTATCCCTACCGGATGTCTAACATCCGCAAAGAATCGTTGGAGGGATCCTCTATTGCCGTTCTCGGGCAGCGGCGGCGAAGGAAGACGAAGGAGAGGAGTTTTATCATCCACTTCACTCGGTGGAACTGAGCTGTGACCCTCATCCTGCTGATCAGCTGCTTCCCTGTGATGTGACTCAGGGATGGGGACGGGTGGTAGTGCGCGCGGGTTGCCTGGGCTCAGTTCCCGATGGACTTCATCGGTTGTCCGTCTGACAGGAATCAGGGATCCCAGGGACGCTCTGGGAGTCGAAGGAACAGGGTTAAACTAAAAGGTTAACGAACTTGAGTTACACATTATGCGGCCCGAGTTCTGTATACGTACTCTGCCTTCTCGTATCACGCTTACAATCCGCTCGCTTGTCGGACGCGCAGAGGAATTGACGCTCAAAAGGCCTTCCAACAAGATGAGGAATGCTCGCGGTAAATGTCGACTCTCAAACGTTGCCATCAAAGAGGGTGTGGTCCGAAAACTAAGATAATTGTCAGTCACGTTCGCGGCGAGGACTACATCTCCTACCCTTGATAAGTCAAGATTTCCTGCTCCAACTTTTGCATTTTATCCGTTTCGTCCCTGGAACTTTCCTCTCCCTCTGTGGCGTAACGATACGGCAGTCGAAAGAAAAGCATCTTGTGAAGGATCATTCCCAATGACCACATGTCAGACTTTGAATCAACTTCTTGGAGAAGGCCAGTCTGAGGGGAACGTAGAGACTCTGGTGAGGCATATTCCAGCCTAGTAAAGCAGGTGTAAAGAATAGACTGCTTGATGCGGTACAATGAACCACTTACGTCCCAGTGTTCCCGGAGCGTGAACCAGAAGAGTGGATCATGTCGCGAGATGTGCCAAAATCCGACAACATCGCACGGGGTCTAGCAAAAACGCTGGCATTATTACAAAGAGATGTGCGAAATAGTTGGTATACTTGCATGAGTTTGCCTTCGTCCCAAGTCAGTAGCACATTCCCTGGCTTTAGATCAAGATGCAAAATCGACCTGTCGTGCTATCAAACAACTCGTCATCTTCCCAACACTGCTTTGGGTGATCCGCACGAACCAGAAACGCGAGACCCTCGACTATATCGGAGAACAGGCTCCTGACTTCTTCTGCACTGAACAAGTGGACAGCCTTCAAGCTCGATCGTCCAGCTACACGGCTCCTTGAGCTTTCTACCATCTCTCGGCGAAGGCGCTCGCGTTCCTCTGGCGGTGCGCGCTTCATTGCACGGAAGGCTCGGATACGCGCTGAAGTTGACTGGATGTCAGTTGAGGATTCAGCTGTGGGCGTAGATGGTTGCATGTGAGGTAGCTTAGTGGGTCGACCCAGCCGGAGTTCGATCAGGTCATCTAGACTATCAGTCCCAGCCTCTGAGTATGATGATAGAATATAATTCCAGGATCAACCCACCTCCCTCCTTCGGCCCATTGCATCAACACGCTGCAAAGATTTATCAGATCCAACCCCGGATATGGTTATTGCAGCGAACTCAACTATAGCGCAGGTACTTTGGGACCAAATGCAGAGAATTGACAAGTCTCCAGCCAGGCGTGATGATACGTGATGATGTTTCTGTGACGGAGCGTTTCCAATAATCGAATCTACTACATGTCAAGATTCAAGGACGATCATGAGAAAAACTTGCGGACCTCGCGCAAGATACCAAGAAGATACGAATGTGACTCTCCAACGGCAATCTTCTTCACAGCAAAATGTCCTAGATAAGTAAGGGAATTGATGAAGGCCTTTGGACACAATACCCCTCCCATGCACACCTAATGGATTGCCATCCAATACGTGCTACAAGCACCACGATTAGTTAGACTCGGGTCGAAGGGAGTGGACCACACGCGAACCTGACAGAGATAAACGCTTCCATTTGCACCCATCCCTAATCGATATTCTTCCTGGAAGAATGCCTTGAAGTATCCCTCGGCCATGACCTCGCGCGGAAAGACTCTGTCTCCATTGCCAAGTGGTGGTGGACTGGGTGGCCGGGAGCTCTCGTTTGCAACTGCCAGTAGCTGGAAATAGTTTGATGCACGCCGAGAACTGTGTTGATGACGCATGCCCTCTTCATCCTCCATATCGTGTGCAAATCCAGGTGGAAGCGGTCGGTGGCAGAATGGACATGGGGAATTCGGTCGGTCGGGCACGTGTACGCTGGGGAACTTGTGAATCGACAAGGCATGGGACGTCGGGTTGTACAAGACAACTTGATTCGAGGCATGGAGGATGGGCTGCCACTCGGGATCCAGCGGAGCCAACGCCACGAGGGCTTGATTTGGGGAGGGAGGTGCGCTTTCCTCGAACATGACGGGCGTTGCGAGGAATCAGGCCTCGGGTGAGGAGCGTGGCTGTTGTACGCAGGGTGATACCGGGAGATGTTCTAATGCTGCGCTTCGATCGCAGTGCACGCGATTCGTCACGGCGTCAGACAGCCGGCGTCACAACAGCGTGGCCAGTCAATGCAGTACCCGCACAAGTACAACACGCGGTGTGGCCCGGTCTGCGTTGGAACTGTCGACCAGACTCTTCGACGAGGTTGTGGCGTCTAACGCTGAGAACGTCCGAGTCGACGGTGAAACCCTAGAGCATGATCCGAAAAGGGAAGCTGACGACCCCTTGTCTGACTACTCCACTACGTAGTAGCTGTGGAGCGCATTACAACGTGACCATCCTGGAAAGCTTCAGAATAACGGCCACTTGGCGGTACGATAGCTTCACAAGGGACTTTAGCTACATCATAGTCACGCCAACGCATCCCATCGTGTCGGCTGTTTGCGAGAACGGAAACACTTATTCGGTAGGACCTTCTAGCGAGATCGTACCCGGCACGGCGACAAGTGTCGTCTAGGATACCTATGGGTACCAGACGTCGCACCCCCAACTCCCACTTGCCTAGGCCAAGTACACTTCCAAAATTGGGGAGATCAGGATCTTAATGCACAAGGCGTTCACGAGGTGTTCAAGTGCAATCTCACAATACGTTTATCACCCTGCATACCTCGGTTGATAACTACGCTTCTCATCGTATTCCTCTCCGGCTTGTATTTCATACGACGTTCATGAGGAAAGAATTCCCTATCACGACTACATCTTCCAGACGCATCACTCCACCTTCACGGATCACCCTTTCTTGACCTCGGGACTTTATTCAATTGCATATGTACGTCTATTTGTACGTCTATCTTGTTCTGGACCCACTAATGAACTTGCAATGCAGAATCACTAACAGCTAGTTGGTATCCCGTAGGATTTGCTGTCGCGACTACTCAATCCAGCGCGGGGTTCAAGTTATTTCTCTCGGAGACTGTTTGGACATCCACCGTGGCACTTCCAGGACCCAAAGGGAAGATACATTTATTCACTCGATTTCGTTGCATCCTATCATGCCCTGTCCTTTCGTCAGCCTCGGTTAGCGTGAAACATAACGACACAACTGGCGAACTCGTGTTAATGCTGCACGTAACCCTGGCGTCAAGACCGTCACCGCTGGCGCCGTCAAATGTAACCCGGGTTCCGGAAACGCTATGAGGCAGTCATCCTGGAACTGGTGAGCGAGCTGACGACAGGGTATTTTCCAGTGGGTTCTCTAACGAAAGTTTCAACAGCATAGAGAATCACGCGTATGTGGTGACCCACTGACTGACAGTACGCTATTGTATTGTCATCAGTAACATAAGAAGTACCCTGCCCATCTAATCACAACTTGGTGGGCCTCAACACGAGGCGGTAATAGAGCTCCAGCTTGAATATCGATTACGGCGGTTGCCCTTGAGTGCATTTCAGACACCGTTATCGAAACAACTGTTTCAGCTGTATGGAGGTGCCAAGCTCATGTCGATGCTTAGTTTCTAGATAGTTACCGGCATGGCGTCCGATTGGATGTTCCTAGTTCTCCGTGCTTCTGAAAGGGTTGACCATTCATGTGCCTTGTAGGGACGGCGGCATGCTTACGTCCGCTCTGGACGGGTTCCCATGTGTGTTGCATCGCTGACAGGCCCTTCCTGCCAGTGTCGACCATGAATGGGTTCAAATCTGAGAGCGACCAAGACACGGTGACCTACCGCCACAATCTTATGAGTGCCTAGTCATACGTCACCCAATATTGGTCGGCTGTGCAAACCCGACTCTCGACGCACAGCCCGTTTCAAAAGTAGAATGCTCCGCGTCCTGTGCCACAAGGTACTGCCGCGCTGACGAAACTGGATTTCCTTTCCTGTAAACGATCCTCTAATCACAACTCTCAAATGGGCCTAGCACCATATGCGATAACGTTACATGGCATCCTGCAGATCCGCGCCGTGTAGGGTCAGGTGCGTCAATAATAGCTCGAGGTATCCAGCTGTCCACCAGACTGAAACCGCGGGTAGAAACTAAGCAACGCACATCCAATACGCCGCTTCCGGCGGTATCGTTCGTCTTTTAGTTCTACCATTGCACGTTGCAGCTCGTTTTCCTTGCAACCACTCCCGTACTTAGGCGACTTTGACATCCAATCTCCACTTGACGCACCACGCTGTGTCGGTTGGACAACACTCCTCGGACCTGTCGTTCCGAGTTGAAATCGCACCATTATTTGTTTTACCTGCGACATCGGCGATTGCAGAAGAAAAGTTATAACATGGATACGCTCGTAGCCATGCAAAAGATATTTCGACTACGTGCTCCCTCGTCGTCCAGTGACACCTTTGTGAAGCCGACGAAAGGGCAACATTCAGGTGAGCAAAGCGCGTATGCCATTCATGCAAGACGATCGCTGACGTTCACGAAGCTGTGCAGCCACACGCCATAGAGAGAGCCACACAAGACATCCGGATCTCCCCTAGTTGGGTATCCCTCTCAAAACCAGCACACTCTACATTGGGGCCACTCCCCCAAAGTGCCATACTCATACCCAAAACTCTTCTGCGGCCATTATCGGAATATTCTTCTTCCCGATATCAAATGTTGGTATCCAGTTCAAAAGGCGAACGCCAGGCTAAAAAAGACGACGTATCGACCTGTAGGAGGAAGGGGACGGCGCTTACGATGACTGGTGTAGAATCCCCAGATCATGCAAAGCGTGAAACGATATGGACCCACCACGATCAGTTTCTTCCTCGCGCCACGCCCCCTCTGCCGCTGAAATCTATCAAACACACGCGAAATCGTTCCGAGAACAACGCACTTCCGGATTCAATGATACACGCCCATCCGTCCACTTCCCACTGTGGGTCCTCTGGACGATCGTCGACATCGGGTCCATCTCTTTTCCCGCAACAGAGTTTCGATGAGCCGACGCCCCAGATAGCTGGCGGGGACGGCAACAAGCACACTGCTGACGTTCGCCGTCCGCTGATGCGGTTAGGTGCTCGGTCGACAACCTCCTTTGAGTCATCTAATGAGAAGCTCACCTTTTCACCACGCGACTACGACTGGCAGCCTCCGACGAATTGGGTTGGACCGTCTAAAGCTGCATCAGCAGACAGGCACGACAAGCTGACGCTGATTGGCTGGTTTACCAGAAAGAAGAGCAACGACGGCTTCAAGGATCAGGCTGCCAGCCCGCGAATCCCCACCCGTCTCAACCGTGTTCGGTCGTTCAAGAGACTAAAGCCCGTTCGCGTCGACGTCACCGAAGCGCCAAAGGAGGAGGAAGATTCCGCTACTCGTGGAGGGCCATTGCCGTCAGGTGCCGTGGTCAAGATCCAGTGCTATGATGGCGATGAATGGCATGAGAAACCTATGGCCGACATCATCCCAAAGTTGAGAGAACTGAAATTTAGATAGGAGGGCGATCAGGTTGGGTCGTTAGTTGCAGCGTGGTCGCACGACGAGGATATATTGCATGCGAGGGAAGGTATAATCTCCCCATGTCTACAAAGTCGCATTTACACCGAGCTTCCCACATTTAACGAGGATATTATCCTTTGTAATTTCCCAATGTATAGCAGATAGACATCAAGTTGTATCTACCTATTCTCAGTGGCGCACGGGAGCGAAGGGAAGCCCTAGGCGACCCGGCACCACTCACAGCCTTGAGTGGCGGCCCCCTGGAATCGTTGCCTTCTGCCGTAATTGGATCTCACTTGACAGATGTCCGGGTGTGCCGAGTTCCTGGGTGGAGCCGGACACAGCAATCGTCAGTGGGACGATTCATTGTCAACAGGTTGGATGCGCAGTAAAGAGGCGCAGTCAAACGGGATGCAAAAAAAAAAAAAGAGAGATGGTGATGAAAGAAAGAGTCAGAGGGGGACAATAGCAGCAGGGGTGGGAGGATCAAAATGGAAGGACAGGGGGAGGCGTGGGTAAGAGGAACGTCCATCAAGTGATCGCATTCGTCGGTTCGGAGTCGATGTGATGTTCAAGAACGGATATGGGTATTAACTGGCAGGACCATATGCCTTGTCTGGACTTGGGGCCACGGTAATTACAGAATCAGTCGGGACCCCACGCAGCTTGCTGTAGACTTTGTAGGGTCCGGTCGGCAGTGAAGCTGAAAAGAGGTTAGTTCGAAGAGTGGAATCGCACAGTGGGCATTTGAGAAACAAAATAGCGGACGCCGAGGGTTCGCGAAAGGCCATACCTGGTTTCTGGGGCTTTAGTGCTTTGAACAAACTCGGGAAAGGGCAGACAGTATTCTGTATGTGGAAATAAAGAGCTCTACAATACCGAAGGGCCACGTGCAAGAAACAAAGCGTCTGCTGGATTGTGTGCTCCCTCGCGGTGATGACCATTCCGAAGCAGCACACTGTAGGGCCTTTCTGCTCGCGAGACGGAAGTATCTTACATAAGCAACTCCCATGACTGCTCATCAATGATGGCCATCAGCTTCTCCGTTCAACTGTCTTTTTCACGACACCATGACAGCGGAAGTTGTTCTCTGACGTTGAGGTACTAAAACGCATGTATTTTGCAGATAACAACACGCAGGCGTGTTGTTGCAGTGGCACGTACTAGTACTGCGCATCTGCCGGTTCCCCTCGGATCCTACCGTTTTTCCGACGAGGTCGATACAGCAGTCGCCGTTTTGTCTGTCGTACCGAGCCTACACGACCACGTAAAACAAATTCGAACGTGATTCTGGACGCAATAAATTTCAGCACTAAATTTGGCGTTGTCCGAAAATGGCATGCCTTCTTTTTCTACAGCACCTGATCAAACGTGATCGCTTCCACTCGTTCCCTAAGGATTCCACAATATGTATTGCTCGTGCGGAGCGTCTCGCGGGCTGTATACACACGCACGCTACGAGAGCTATGTCACGGGCGGGAACTTTTTGAACATGACGCTTCGTTAGCGCCGAACTCTCCGATTGCTGTGCCGCTAAAGCGGTGCGGATGCCAGGGCCACCGGACGTCATCCGCGCCTCCTCCACTTGGCTGGCGAGGCCGAGGAATGTCGATGCTTCAATGAGCCAATCGCCGAATCAGGTCCCCAGTAGCGCACCGATCCCCCGCGTTGGCAGTGGAGAGCCACAGCCTTGTTGCGCGTTCTCCACTGGCCCCTGCGCCGCATCTAAGCTCTTGCGCCTGTGTCTCGGCCCCATAAATAAGACTGCGGACGAAGTTCTGTTGAGCATGTTCACGTCATACACTGGAAAGCCTATCCTGCTAAATTGGTCAACTTCCGATCTACGCATTCCATCATTTCTCCCTTGTTGGTCAAAGCGTCCTTGGAGCGGCCCGATTATTTAAATCCATCGATGGGTCTGCTGCCACATGTTCCCCCCTGTCCGCTACCACCATCCACCATGCCACCACATCAAGAGTAAGTGCACCTTGTTCATCGGGCTGCAAGACGCTGACTACGTCCAGCCCATATTATTATCCCGACCCAGGGTCAATTTATTATGAGAGCAGCTTAGAACCCCCTGTCACACGACAATCCCCCCACCCGGGAGAGTCCTGGCCACAGACCACCGCAACGGGTGACCAGAGCGACCACTCTCAACTTCATCAAACCTTGGACCCGGTTGGAAGTTCATTAGAGGCTCACGACCCGGGGGTGTGTTGGTGCCACAACTTTGATAGCCCTACCACTTACCGTCTTCCCCTTTCCGACCTGCAGGATACAAATTACGCCTTCAATTTCCCTGATCCCAGCTACTCCATACCGAGCACCTCACAAGACCCTGATGTTAGGACCGACGCCACATACACTAATGTGGGTTGCTCTCTTGGGTGCTGGAATCCTTACCGATTCCCCCTTGCCGTTTAGGACGACACTCATTTTCATTTCATGAACTTGCCATTCTATCCTTACCCTGGATTTTGTCACGAATTTTCGCAACATCAGCATGGTCACGCTCCTTACGAATCCACACAAACTTCTGCATACTATGGACTCCAGCATCCCTCACAGGCCATCCATACTTCTCAAACATCTCCAACCCCCTTTGCACCCAGCTATCCGCACTCGTCGTCAACACCGCTCCAAGTGGTCCATGGAGGACCTGTGTACCAGACCGATGCTGGACTTGCATTTCCCGCCCCTGGTAGCTTGACGTTGGGTGGGGCTGACACAGCGAGGACCGATGCAGGCGCTAGACAGCACAGCCACCAGTCTTCTCCTGTGGCGACTGCCTCCGCCAGTCAGAGTTCCGCGCTTGGTCCGAGCCACTCACTACCGGGTTCACCCGAGAGAAAGCGATTATTGCCGTTGTCCGCCGCCGATGAGCTTTCTGTAAGTGCTGTATATGAACTCATGTGCCACAGCACAGCTGACACCGAAGCAGACAGCACGGAGAGTGGTTCCCCGCTACGATCGAGCATCGAGCGTGCATTCTACGACTTCCGGTTCCCCTAGGCGTAGCCGCAGCAGCTCAATCATGCACGGGCGGGGCCCTGTGATTCCTCAAGAACGATATACAACTGGGACTGTCTTATCGTATAACGCGCCTGACCAACATCCAGTCATCACCTTCAATTTGGAGAACCCGGATCAGATTGGGGTCCCGATCATTGACATTCTGAACAAAACAGACGGATATGCTCGTATTCGGGATCGCGCAGAGGCTTTTGATATGGAGAAGAAGACGTTTACTCTGCGTGTTCAGGTGAGGTCGTTGGATTTGAATGATGGTCTTTGTAGCTAAATGTTGACCTACTCGGGGTTCCAGTGGCCCGGGTATACAAGTTGGTCCAAGACAATTGCTGCCATGGATTGGAAAAAAACGCGCGGTCCTATTACGCGTGTGAAACTCGCAGAGGCTGTTGCAACAGCCATTCGGGATCTGTTCGAGGTAAGCTATAATTAGTCTCGGTCGCTGCATGCATGCTGATACCTTCTTGCCAGAAGTACCGCGACAAGCGATACGACACAGATTATGAAACGTGGAACGTCGGACCAGATGGCATTCAGCTCGACCAAATCTGTCTCGTTGCGCTGCACCATGTGTCGAAGGGTAGCTGGCAACCCAAGCTTTGTTTGCTTGAACCTCGTCGTTGATGGCGCCCGGCCTGGTTTTCCCCTGCTTCCTTCCTATCCAACCACGCATTTTCTTCTGGCTTCATCCTTTTGATCTCTTTGTTTCTGCATGTACTTATCATTATTTCTTTCATGGGACCCCTGGTAAATTTCTCTTCAGTCAAAGGTATGCATACTTCGGTTGTCATCTACCCACGCTGAGTTCATCTCTAGCAGTCCTCGTTACACTTTGTGCTTCAGTCACTAGCCTTATTTAATACTTCGCATCACAAACTATTAGAGGTGCATTCACACGGCATTGCATGATATAGGGATGAGTCAACTATCATAGGACTCGTTTCTTCGCTCCAGTTTCAATATTTCACTCAGTTCTTGCCTCCCATTGTTTGGCCTTTTTTTTTTTACCAGATTTTTATCATGGTGTTGATCCCTTTTGTAATGATCTGTTTTTCTTTTTCTTTTCTTTTTTCCTGCACATGAAACATTGGATTATATCTGGTGTACATATGCAGGTATACGGAGCAAATGTTTGCACGCAACTGGATTGCATTGGGCAATACATGTGTTCGACTTGTACGAGAAAGTGCTGAGCGGAGTTGCTCGCGGAGTAGAACACCTTGGCTGCTTCGAGATCGACGCGGACTTCGTGACTAGCCTAAATCGATCGAAGTAGGATTTCCTCAAACCTCAGAATATCTCGTCCACGTTGAACCGGACCGCGTGTCTGTTGTGTGCATAGCTTATTTGTCTTTCGAACTAACCTTGATCTCACAGCTAACCACACTCGTGCCGTCTGTCGATGGTGCAGTCGACAAGAGCCTCACCACCGCCCGAGATCGATGCGCCGAAAGGACGCCCATCGCTCACGTTCACCCTCCCGCCTGGCGTTCCGAAGTTCTGCCCAAGGGTAGGTCAAATTACGCTCAGCCGCGATGACGTTAACGACATGTCGACGAGCACGTTGATCACGATGGACACGCCCAACATCGTCGTTGGCACCTCGCGCGGTGTCGTACCCCACTTTTCGCGCGATCATACTAACGGATCGGATGCGATCCGGTGGTTAAACGTCCCGTTCGAGTCGTTGTGAGTATCACCGTGTCATCCCTTGCGCTTCGTCCCACTGAACCGAGCGATCGACGTGACGCCGGGATCGGATCGATCCTGTAGCTTGGAGCAGACTCCTCCGATTCCGACCTTGCAAAACGGTCCGCATCCGTTGCACAGATTCTTGGGGTTTGACAAGGATTGGCATATCGCGTCCCTCTGTCTTCGAGATCCTCTCGACCTGCGGGAGATGCCACCCAATGGGAACGCACACGTGTCTGCCAACTGCGTCAGGGGAGTCAAGAAGGTCTGCTTCTATCCTTGGCGAAGATAAATACCTTCGATCGACCGTTATTTTCTCTTCTATCGTGGCATACGTATAGGTGACTCTATCGGACTGGCGCAAATACGTCTACGAGATGCAGCCCGACGTCGTCTTTGCGCTCACCGACACGCCACTCACGCCGCCTCCCTATTCTCAAAGGCGTATCACGAAGAGTATCGAGCGGAGTACGGCGTGGGTCGCGGATATACTTCGACCGCTTCCAGGTAGCGTCAATGACCCATCTGAACCACACGCACCCCGAGTGTTGCGACATCCGCTCAACGTCTTTGTTCATATGGCGGGTGGGACGTCGTTACCCGCACGCGAGGCGTTCGCCTATGGACTCCGGGAAACGCTCCATGGTCCTGAGGCTGCCAAGTCATTCCGATGCCTCGACGAAGGTATTACAGGCTACGTGTTCGACCTTGCGGTCTTGCGCGGCATCCAACCGAGTCCGAATACCTCGCAACATCAATGCCTGCCAGACGGTTTTCTCCAACTGGAGGGTCTAGAGATGATACAGCATCCCGAGCCCATTGTAGAAGCTCCGAGTACGACAGGAGGGGTTAGCCTGACGGGATCGAGCGTCTTACCTGTGTCCGAGTCGTCTGTCCCACCGAATATCGTATCTCTGCTCAGGGCGTCGCTCGGGGAACTTTCTGAGCGAAAACCACGCCTCGCGACGGGGATACGCTCGCCGCACGAGATGCTCCGTCTCGTTCAGGACGTCGGCGTCGATCTGTTCGACGTCGGATGGGCGATGAACGCCGCTAACCTCGGCGTCGCGCTCGATTTTACTTTTCCGGTGCCTACGAGCGACGCAGCGGACGCACGACGAGATTTGGGACACAACCTTTACGACACCATCTACACGCGCCAATTCGGGCGTCTCGCAAACACGTTCGTAGGTGCTGGAGAAAGCGCGGAGGGTATCGCGACGCAGCGACCTGTATGCCCATGTATTGCGTGCTCGCCGCATTCGTCGTCCTTGCCGATTTTACATAGTGCCGTCGACCGTCAGTCGCATGCTGCCGCGGGGGGGGAAGTGGTCATGCGGTATGAGAAACCGTATAGTCGAGCGTATCTCCATCACCTCCTTCACACGCACGAAATGTCCGCGCACACGCTCCTCGTGGCGCATAACCTCGCAGTTGTCTCGGCGTTCTTGGAGGGGGTGAGACATGTGTGGGTGGAGACCGAGGATGAGAGTCGGAGCACACGGTTCGCGATCGAGGTGGAGAGGTTTGATAGAGCTTACGATGAGAGCAGAGGGTTGTTCATTGCTGCGAAGAAAGATTGGGGGCATGTAGACAAGGCAAGAGGGAAAGGGAGGTTTGCTAGGGAAAGGGAAAAGCAAGCCGAGGATAATCAAGATGAATAGCAAAGGACGATCCTCGCCACAGCAAGTGGTAGTCAACAAGAGTCCGACGTCGGTTTGCGCCCCGACGCGCTGTTGACTTGACATTCATGCCATTGCATGGCATAAGCTTACCAAGTCACCGTTACTGCCAATCGGCAAATAGGATAAATGCAATTCACACCCACTTAGATCCCACACAAGCCAAACAGGAGAAATAGCGAGTCAAATGTTGGGTACGAAGACAGTTGTGATTCTACGCGATGCAATATCTCTATCCCTTGAAAAGGACGAGTCAGTCCGAGGGAAAGATGAACAACAGGGAGGATCTACCTTTGATACCCGGCAAGCGTCGATTGTGCTGGGCTTGCTAATGGTGTGACTCCGCCTCTCTCGCAATCTGAGCAGCGTATGGGTTCTTTGGATCCTTGGCATAGGCTTCCGCTGAGAGAAGGTGAACCTCGAGAGAGCGAAGAAGAGGTTGATGATACGTACAACGAACACCAAGGTCTTGCATCTGGCTGACGAGGTAATACGTGATCGTGGAAGCGACGATGAATGGTGCCAATGGCCTCACGACCTGTTGAGGTAATATGTCACGCAGACGAGTTTGTAGTCCCCAACCAATTCATTTTAGTACATGCAAGGTGGACCAGGGGTAGAGAAACGGGAAGTCAATAAGAAAAGACGGCAGTGTCAGCAATAATTGGAAGTCAGGCACGACACGGTGGACGTACGGGCGTGTTGAATCGTCCCCTCCAGAAGAAAATATACTGCAACATCTTTCTCAAAGTTTTTCTGTTTTGTTGGAAGAGAAGGTGCTGAATGGACTCGCGCGCTCAGAAAGAAAGAACTGGTTCAAGGTGGACGTGGGTCAAACCGGAAAGTGCCCGCATCCAACCCGAGTATGTCGTTCCCACGAATGTTCTCTCAGCTTTCTACATGGTGAAACCTCCACTCCATGCTAGCTGAATCGTCGTCGTTTCTTTCTTGTAGCGTTCGTCGCCAGTTCTCGTCGACACCGTGCAGGCAGAGAAAACACGTAGATCATTATGCAACCCTCTCTGTTCCGAGGACCGCCACAAAGGCCCAGATCAAGGTACTCATCACCGTCGCACAATACCGATCCCAGTTAACCACCCCCCTTGTAGACAAGGTACTACCAGGTAAGATATTCGACGCTGCAAACACGCACACCGTTCTCATACCACCGAGGGGCTCAGCTGAGCAAGAAGTATCATCCAGACGTCACCAAAGACGATGCATCGCAATCCGAGTTTCACGCCGTGAGCGAGGCGTACGCGATCCTGGGTGACGATAGAAAACGGTATGCCGTCTGGTCCCGTCGCCCAATAGCGTTCGCCTCGCCTCTGCTCACTCCCGCCCAGGCGTGAATACGACCGCACGTTTGGCTCCCCGTTCCACGCGCCGGGACAGCACCCCCAAGCAACTACCACCCGAGCATCTCAACAACCCGGCTTCAAACACTTTTGGTCAAACCACCCTAGAAACCGCACGCGAGATCCTATGGGCAGTCATCCTAACGCGGCACGGCACGACGCTCTCTACGGACACGCGAGCCCGAGTAATTACGCGCATTATCGCCCTCGGTCTGGGACACAGGGCACAGATCCGTTCACGAACCCGTCCGTGCAGAGAGCGACGGGCCATCGTCGAACTGCGCCTGGCGCTACGTCACGGTCGAGCAATGCTCCACCAAATTTCCGGCAAGATGGTTTTCAAAGTACTGGTTCTACGCCATGGACGGGATCGAGTGGGGAGGCAAGACGTTCCTCAGCGAACAATGAACATCCGACGCAGGACGAGGCTGCAGGAGAGAGTGGGGTGATGCGTGCACTCGGAGCATCCGGTCTTGTCGGTATTATTATGCTCGTTGCTGCAATTGCAGGTAATTCGAAACGGACATCGTAGACATGGCTGCATGGACACTTAGCGACACTATACAAGGGTAACTGGTGTACTTTTCCTAGCCAGTTCAATTTCGCAGCGAGAAACAAAAGTAGATCCTTTCAAACGGGTGCATGAACTATGGACAGATCGGATCTAGGAAGCCCATGCTGTCTGCGGTAGCTCTAACGAATGACAGGAAAGTAGATTGGTCACGAGTTGTGATGGTAATTTGCAAGTTATGCCAAGCACGCTAGGTCCGCGATTCACTCGTCGACGAGGCTTCTCAATCTGAACTTTGGCTAATCAATAACATAATTGTCAAGCAGTAAAGCTCTTAGAATCTGCATCAGAGCAAGCATGACCCATGGCGTCAGATGGGACACAGGATGGAAGCTTGAATATTACTTGGGATACTTTGTCCTAATGTGTCATATCATTGAGAGGAACGGGGAGGTCTGAAGAGTGGAACGATCCAACTGCACCCAGACTATCGACTCCGGAACGACGTACAGGGTCCTGTGTTAATTCCTGTCGGCAACCTTTCTGGCCCACGTCTCGCCAACGTATATGAGCGGCTTCTGGGGATTAAAACGACGGTAATAGCGATAGACGAGCTCCTCTCCTTCTGGCGGAGAGGACACCGCTGGCTCTAGGATCGGTGCGCGTAGTTGGCGCTCTGCGGGCACTTCGCTAAGAAGCTCCTGAATAGCGCTACCATCCACAAAGGTGGGTCCACGCGCACCCTCGTCGAGATAGTGGGTTAGCGAGCGTTGCTCGCAACGCGACTCGCCTGATAGGACCTCCTGACCGGACATGTCTACACCCGGATGAATGCACGGCAGCGGTGGCGTGACCTCGACTATGGGGCGTACAACGACTGGAACATACCCGGAATACAGTGCCCATGAATTGGGGTGTTGCATCTTGGGTGTTGGCTTCTCCCAAGGTACCCACGGTTCATCGTCGTCCGGAAACTGTGGAACCCACGAGGGGGGGACCTGAGCAGAGGGATCATCTGGGTCGACTGTTTCATCCTCGGTACGAGGCGTCTCTAGCATGATCCGAAGAGAGTTGGCCAGTGTCTGATAGTACGTTCGTGATCTGTCGACGATTTATTTCAATAGGAATGGTGACAGCTTCGCTCGTTGTCGTAACAATGTCGTGCGATTGAATTTCATCGGAGGTCGAGTTTGGCATCCTGACAGAGACTACACGATCTGGAAGCATGTAACACGAAGGCTTCCTTGAATTGTATTTCGCGTCTTGAACATCCTCCAGTGTGGAACGTAGAACGTAATCAGGTCTGTGCATCGGAAGTGAATTGGGAATATCGTATTCAAGGGCCCATTTTGATGAAAAGGTTGGCTGTACACAACTTCGGACCCTTAACGGTGCAGTGAATGTGCGCGCAGGTCCAGTTCTTGTGATGACTACCGTGACGAATTGATTTTCAAAACCTAGCGCTCATATTGAGCATTATGTCGTCGACATGAACGATCCAAGAACGAACCTTCAGTGAATACCAAGCCGGAAACCTGTACGGTATAGTTCGTGGCAGAAGAGACGTTTTCAGGGATACCAAAGCGCCTCGGTTTGAGTACCATAGTCTCAGAACTCGGCCATCGAGGAGCATCCACAGGATCGTGAAGTGGTTGGAATTACATGGACTCCAGGTCAACAATCTATGACGAACAAAGGATAGGCATTGGGGCATCGTTAGGCTCTTAAGATTATCCTACCTCAATCTCGTTGCCTCCGCCAAATATAAATCCAGAATTCAAATAGTCTTGGGCTGGAGGGAAGTTTGTCGCTGGAACGAGGATGGCAAAGTCTTGAACGACAACGCGGTCTTTGGCAGCTTCTTCCCCCACGTGTATAGCTTGCGTCGTTTCAAACACAACCCGTTCCTCTTCACGAACTAACCACAAATCCTTATGAGCGAGAATCTCTTGGAATCTAACGTCATCGCTGCGGTTAGAGAAGCGAGTCAGCGGAAAAGCCCACGGTGACGTCTCCTGGGGATTGATGCGTAGTGGGGGAGCAGAACGCATCAATTCCCTGTCTTCTGGAGAGCGTCTAGTTCAAGGGATGTCAGCATCTGGAAGAACTACAGTATAGAGCCATACAAGGTTTTTACGAAAGATCGCTCCTTGAGGCGTAGCCCCAGTGAGACCGCTTCGACTGCGGGACATCCGGCGCTCATCTTGACTCTGGCGTCGCCACGTACGATTGCATCCGGGCTGAGATCTGGTGCTCTGACCCAGGCTTGAGCGGTACACTCAGTAGTGAGGGAAATGCTGGCGTGAACCGTGGCCAGGAGGGTTAGGAAACTGAGAATATGTCTCGTGGGCACTTATGCAAGGATATGGAAATAGAATAGAAGATATCCCTCGCTGTACTTATATGACCTGTGTCTGTCGAATAGACGCTGGTTGGACACACTATTGATGCGTTCCCAACGGATTTGTGCTCATACTCCGGACGATGCCTTGATCAATCAAAGTCCATATTACTGGTGCGTATTATTGGAGCGTGCGCGGCCCTGTACCCATATAAAACAAGGTACACATGAAGTTCATGAAAACCCACAAAGGTATTCATTGGCCACACGGTCTTGTAATATTTAACCGTCCTAGTACACGATATGACGAAGCTTCAGACTTTAAGCTTCAAGAATATTCCACTCGTGCCTAACAGAGACGATGATCTTGACGTTATCCCATGCCGAGTCTGTAAGGGAAAGTTTTGCTCACCAAGGAGACCAACACGTGTACGGTACAACTTGAAGATTCTCACCCTCGACCTAACTCTCAACCCGACTTTAATATGTTTGATTCCGACTTGACGGGGCCTACATAATACTGGATCGGGGATTCTGCGCGCTACATACCTGAAACAACTCCAGCCAGCACCAGCTACCAGCTCGAGGACGATCTTGTTACCTTTCCTTGCGGCTTCGCCGTAAGAAACCCGACTGTCCGTCCGGAAGACTGCATCGCAATGAAGTTTCGTCGGATTCACACCTTAGTAGATACAACCGTTGAATGTTGGAGGCGAGCGCAAATCCAGACCACTTTGAACTTTGAGTTACTTTTCAATGGAGTTGCTGCAGTTCACACGGCCCGAGGCTAACGGCATGGCAGGTAGCTAGAAGCGCACGACCGGGAGATTTTGCCACAAGTTATGCGTTAAACTTCAGGTACGAGTTAGACCGCTCACAAGTGCAGAACTATCAGCTGATTTAGCAATAGTGTTAGAAACGAGGTTTACCTTTAACCATGTTCAACAGACTGAATCGTGTCTACTCTTTGACACGTATGGATATCGAATCAAGCGAAGTGGAGGGCACTATATTGAAAATTCTTGGCTCAATGGTTTACAATTCCACGCTATGTGCTTATAAACCAACGTGAATAAAAGGAATCCAAGATAAGAACGATACACCAGATTCGCGAAGCCGCCCGATCGCATGGTGTAAGGCTTCTGCAGCTTGCCCACTATCTGGAACATTACCATCGCGGAAGAGGCTTTTGTAAACGTCCTCAGCGACTCTTGGTGCATCACTGTCCATGATTGACCACATTGTTGCAATGACGCCCCGATATCCAGCGAGAAGCATTCCCGCGGCAATGTGAATAGCTTCTTCGGAGAGTTGCTCATCTCCCGTTGCAGTATGGCACGCAGAGAGGAAGGCGAGGCCTCCGTGAGAGCGTGACAACCGAGCAAGATCGGGAAGCATCAAGCGTCTACCGTCAGCAAGTAAAAGACCAGTATCAAAGGGATTGGCACGGTCTTGCATGCCGTGACATGCGAAATGAACCCAATCCGTCTCCGTCATCTTCGACAAGACATCCTCGATAGTCCCATCTGCCTCCTGGAAGCTAACGAATGGAGACGAAGATGTTAGCTCTCTGACAACCTCCATCTCCTTTCGCACACCAGAAAGGTGGACCTGTCCGTCTGTGCTCGGCTGAGGGACAGCAAGCAGGCAAATGTTGCGTGAAGTCGCTTCCAAGTCTTCTTGGGGTGACAGCTGAAGCGTACTCATCGTAGGGATGTAGGAAGAGATGGCAAAGTCTGCCAGTTTAGGACCCGGAGTCGCTGTACCATACAGACCTGCTGCATGAATGGGAAGAAAGGAAAATGCCCCAGTTGGGCACCAGAAAATACGAGGAAGTCTAGGACCCGACGTCTATAAATATCCATTAGTATAACAATCGATATTATCCTGATGCTCACATACCGAGAGAGGAAGGACTTCAAGAATTGGGTGGACGACTTTCTCCCATAGGAACGGTAAAATAGATTTGAACACATCATCGGGAGTCATGCCTCGGACTCTTGCACCTCTGTCCATGGTATCACGTGAGATGACGCGACCGTTGAGTCTGAGGAGCTTGTTTAGCTGTAGCTGCATGCCTGCAACTTCATCATAATTGGTCTTCGAAAGTGGGATATGGATGACATGTTCCGAGCTAGTCAAGACGACCAATGCATCGCACCTATATTTGCTAGCATTGAGAAAGACGACCAGCCCCGCACGTGCTAAAGCAGAAAGTTGATTGATCGTCTTCGGAAGTAGGAACCGCTCGAAACCAGGTAGAGTGCGTATTTCTGCAAGAAGCTTCTCGCGCGCAAGAGCGAGTGCATGGTGTTGTTGTGCCTGCTTCTCTAGCAATCCCTCCGTCATACCTGAGTGGTTGGCAGACTCATTGGTTGAATTCCTCACCCGGACACTAGCATGCTCAAGCTCGTGTGATGCACGCTCAAACTGGGCAGCGAGTTCCGGATATTTGGTACGGATGTCATTGACAGGGGTGCGAAGTTGTGAGAACTGACTCCATAGAATGGAACGACTTTGCTCGAGCCATTCGACAGCGAGTTCGGGTCTTCGGGCTTCAAGAGCAGCTGCAGCCGCTTCACATGCTGCATCCGCGGCTTGACGAAGTTGATGATAACGGTCATGAATGGACAGCCCGATCCATGCTAACTGCGGAAGAAGGCTAACGGCAACCGTGTGTGCCTCAAGGAGAGACTGAGGGTTGTGTCCGAGACTGCGCAGACACAGAATCCAAAGTTGGGATGCTCCAAAACGATCAATGGGTAGACCCGTGTGGGACTGGGCTGCGCGGGAGGTATATGAGATGGCTCGAAATAGGTCAGAATTCGAAGAGTCGTCGCAGCGTCCGAGTCGGAAGCGCTGGGAAAGTGAAAGGGCAAGGTAATTGAGGCGTGGTGGCTTATACGGATGTCCATCGGGTGTGAATTGCACCGCATCCTCGAACAGAGAAATTGATTGCTCTAGGTCAGCGACATCTCCGATGAATTTATAGCGAGTCAAAAATGAGCTGCCAAGGTTGTTTAGCCGCAAAGGCCTGTCTGGATTTCCATCAGGTGTGAAATGCACTGCATTCTCTCGCAATGAAATTGATCCGTCTAGGTCAACGACATTTCCTAGGCGTTCAAAGCGAGTCAACAACGAACCACCGAGGTTGTCTAGGCGTGAGGGCTTGTCAGGATGACTATCCGGTGTGAGTTGGACCGCGTCCTCTAACAATGAAATTGCTTGCTCCAGGTCGGCGACATCGCCGAGGCGCTTATGACGCGTCAAAAACGAACTGCCAAGGTTGTTTAGCCGTAAAGGTTTGTTCAGATGTTCATCAGGTGTGGATCGAAGTGCATCCTGGCTTAGCAAAATTGATCTCTCCAGGTCGGCCAGATCTCCAAATCGTTCATAGCACGTCAACAACAAGTCGCTGAGGTTGTCCAACCGTGAAGGCTTGTCTGGATTATCATCGTTGGTGATTTTAACTGCATCTTCAAGCAAAGAAATCGATCTCTCCAGGTCCGCGATGTCTCCAAAGTGCAGATAGCGAGTCGACAACGAGCTGGCAAGGTTGTTTAATTGTAGAGGCCTGTCTGTATCTCCGTCGGGTGTGACCCGCAGTGCATCCTCTCTCAGCGAGATTGACCTCTCCAGGTCAGCGACGTTTCCGAAGCGTTGGTAGCGAGTCACTAACGAACGAGCGAGGTTGGTTAGTGATAGAGGCTTGTTCGGGTGGCCATCAGGTGTGGATTGAACTGCATCTTCGAACATGTAAATCGATCTCTCCAAGTCTCTAATGCCTCCAGCACGCTGATAGCGAATAGACAACGAAGTTCCGAGGTTGTTTAGCTGCATGAGCTTGTCTGGGTGTTCGTCAGGTGTGAGCTCCACCGCCTCCTCTCTCAGCGAAATCGATCTCTCCAGGTCATCGGCGTCCCCAAAGCGTTCGTAGCGGGTTGACAACGAGGCACCGAGATTGCTCAACCTTCCAGGCCTACTTGGATCGCCTTCAGATGTGAAACGTAGTACATCCTCTCTTAGCGAAATTGACCTCTCCAAGTCGGCAGCATGTCCGATGTGTTTGTAGCGAGTCAACAGCGCGTAACCAAGGCTATTTAGACGAGAAAGCTTGCTTGGATGGCCATCGGGTGTAGATTGTAGTGCATCCTCTCTCAACAAAATTGATCTCTCCAGGTCGACAACATTCCCAAACCGCTCATAGCGAACCAAAAGCGAGCGACCGAGGTTATTCAACTGTACAGGCTTGCCTGGATATCCGTCAGGTATGAGTTGCACTGCATCCTCGAACAAAGAAATTGAGTTCTGCAGATCGGTGATATCTCCGAGGCGTTCATAGCGAGCTGACAGTGAGCTGCCAAGATTGTTGAGTAGTATGGGCTTGTCTGGATAACCATCGGGTGTGAATTGCAGTGCATCTTCTCGCAGTGAAATAGACCTTGCCAGGGCTACGGTGTCTCCGGAACGCTCATAGCGAGCCCACAGCGAGTGGCCGAGGCCGTCTAGTAATAGGAACTTGTGCGGGTGTCCATCTGGCGTAGATTGCACCGCACTTTCTCGCAGCGAAATTGATCTATCCAGGTCGACAACATCCCCTAGGCGATCAAAGCGAGCCAACAATGAATGGCCGAGGTTGTCAAGGCGTGAAGGCTTGCTTGGATGACCATCAGGTGTTGATTGTACCGCATCCTCGAACAAAGCAATTGTTCGCTGTAGGTCGACGAGATCTCCAAAGCACTTATAGCAAGTCAACAACGAGTTACCGAGGTTGTTTACCCATACAGGCCTGTTCGGATGTCCATCAGGAATACTTTCCAGCGCATCTTCTCTCAGCGCAACTGATCTCTTCAAGTCGGCGATATCTCCAGACCTCTGATAGCGACTCAACAACAAGCTGGAGAGGCCGTGAAGTGATAGCAACTTGACCGAGTGA
>JBBPKJ010000085.1:0-52581 GCA_038089195.1 Brasilioporus rufonigricans | reverse complement strand
CTTGGTGGATATAATCATTCGCTTTTTATTGCTTTTATTGCTTTTGTATGCTTTTATGGTTTCGTGCTTTTCATGATGTGGGGAAAGCACAAAAAGCATGAAAAAGCATCTTGTAAATTTACTGATGCATCACCTGCGAACAAGGGAATATATTTCACACTCTGGACACTCCTAACAATCTCCCCATCTTCAAACACGCTCTGGGAGCTGTGCGCGCTCTGCTCCATTACGCGGAGAATTATACTGATGAATACCTTCAGCCTCCCATTGAGCACGTCCAAGGGGACATTATAGGAGTGATTATGGTTCAGTCCATTCCGCGTATCTTGGCGCTTACGTGGTGTTCGTAGGAACTTGACGCAGAGGAGAAAACAGTTTCGCCGCGTCTCTTCGACGTTTCATACTTTCAAGGATATTGTGAAGGCAAGATCACTTCTGAGGCACGCAAGACTACACTTGAAATCCTCACTCTGGAGGAGGCCGAAGATCAGCGTCGCCGGTACCTGCAGAGGCAGAAAGAGAGAGAAGATAGAATTGCTAATGGTGAAGAAGACGATGAAACAGAATACGAGGAGGAGGATCAAGAAGGCGAACTCTACTATAGCACGTAGGAAGGTGACTTTGGTGAATACTAGTTTCTAGGGAGTTGTTGTAAGATATTGATAGGACTACTAACTAGTCTGAGTTTCCGGTGATCAGCCAAGCATGTTGGAAAGTATTTGTCACTACGATTTCTGCTGAAGCCCGTCCAGGAAGTTGTGTTGGACGGAGTTCTCGCCGCTGGGGGGACTACCGTGACTGCGCTCGGTATTCTCCAATAATGCTACTGACTTTCCATGAAGCGTTCTCGCAAGATCTTCCGCAAAACTAGTTGTCACCGTTGCCAACGAATACGTCTGATCCCAAGGACTCAAATAGCGTACTGCGCTGTCGTTTTCAGTCGGAAGAGGACATGCGACAGTGAGACGGGAGGCTGGAAACCCAGGCTCTCCGGACTGGATCTTTCTGCCTACAAACCCATCGAATGTAGCTCATGAACGCATCTATTCACACTCTAACATTAAGTGGGGAGGACATGCATGCTTCACACTGCTAATGCAGCACAATAAAATCTACCTCATCTCTCGCCAAATGCGACTGCAAGGAACTCCTCGATCTCTTTCTTGTGCTGAATCTGCAAGGAATGTCCATGAGTGAACATGGGCAAGTAGGCTTATCCCGTTCGTACCTTGCTACCTGTCGCGACAGAGCTAGTCGGCTGGCGTCCCGCGTAGTAAGGATATTTTCCCCGATGGTATTGTGTCTCGTTGGCGGCGGTGAGGATGCGAGGGCCAACATAAGTCCATGCACCATTGTTGAGCGGCTCCTCCTGATGTCCACGTTATTCCAGTCTACAAAGAAGAGCGACAAAAATAATTTACCTGACACCACAAAAGGTCGGCATTCGGGTATTTGTCCAAGTGCGGCGTGATCTAGAGACCATTAGTTGACGAAAGTCCCCTAGAAACGTTGTCTTACGAGATCGTAAGGGAAGGGCGACAATTGTTCTATACGACTTATAGCAACGTCTTTGATACCCTTGTCTTCACGTTCTTGTAAGAGGGTATGGTAGACCTGGCCTAGAGATCGAGTCAGTGGGTAAGTCCTACTAGTAGCTGGCGTGAAGTTCACCTGTACAAAGGATGTGTCGACGAATTTGTTCAGGTGGGGCCAAGTCCTCTGAACGAGGCTCGGGGATATATCGCTGGAAATGAGTGTCTCCGATCATCTCTGATAGGTCCGAACGAGCCCGGGGATGGCGCAACAAGGATTTGGAGAAGAAGAGTATCAACTAGTTATGAAATCCAGTTTAAAGCGTGGGCAAAGCAAGAGAGGAGGCCGTACCGGTTTCCGGAAATCACGATGTATTTGCCGGCGAAGGACATGGAACTTTTTTCCAGTTAGTATCACCACCACCTAGCTCTGTAAATGAGACGCACATAGTTGGCCGGCGTACTGGCGAACGCATCAGCTGCAAAAGGCCTTCGTACAACGAGTAAGACTCACGTAGGGTACACGACCTGCATGTTGCAATCTTGATGCTGCCTTTCTATCTTCTCAGGCGTGGGGAAGATGTGGGGATGATCGTCGCAAAGTTGCAGGAAGCGCTCTATTCTCCCACTCGAATGCTCCGGCCCTTGACCATCATAACCATGAGGCAAGCTCATGACCAAGCCAGTGCGTTGCAGCCATTTCCGCTCTCCGGCTGCAATGAACTGGTCGATGATACATTGTGCATTGTTTGCAAAGTCACCAAACTGAGCCTCCCAGATGGTGAGGAAATCAGGAGAGACAAGCGAATAGCCGAGCTCGAAACCGAGGGTACCATATTCAGAGAGAGACGAGTTGCAAACCACGAACTGCCCCTGATTCGAACCGAGATCGTTCAATGGCACATATTGCTGCTCGTTCATTTGATCGTGTAGAACAGCGTGGCGTTGCGAAAAGGTACCTCTCTCAACATCCTGACCCGATAAGCGAACGTGGACCTTCTCGAGAGCAAGAGAACCAAATGCTAGAGCTTCGGCGGTTGACCAGTCGATGTTGTGGCCCTCTTCAACGGTCTTTCCTCGCTGAGCGAGAATCCGAGCGAGGTTACGGTGTGGGGTAAAGGTGGCTGGCCACTGCGAGACAGCTTTCCCTACTCGTCGGAGCGTCTCCTCATCAGCGCCAGTAGCACGAGTTGGAAGCGTTTTCTCTGCTAGCGCGCGGGGCCCTGGGAAGCCCTGCCAAGATGCTGAGAGCCATTCCTTGCTTGTAGGAACATAATCCTTGGCGCCAGCGGCAGCCTTCTCCAACATTCCCCATACCCACTTCTTGTGCTCCTCGATGTCCTTTTCTGTGAAGGTACCGCGTCCGACTAAGAACTTTGAGTATTGAGTCAACGTAGTGGGTTGTTTGCTAATAGCTTGGTACATGCGAGGTTGTGTGAAGCTGGGCTGGTCTGTTTCGTTGTGACCGTGACGCCGGTAACAAACAATGTCGATCACGACATCGCGCTTGTACTTGGCACGATAGTCCGCAGCGAGTTGACAGACGAAGTTCACGGCCTCCACGTTGTCGCCATTGACATGGAAGATTGGTGAATCGATGGACTTGGCAATGTCGGATGGGTAGGGCGTAGAGCGGGCGAAGCGGGGGTCAGTGGTGAATCCGATTTGATTGTTAACGATGAGGTGAATGGTGCCACCAGTTCCGTAGCTTGGTAAATTATGGAAACCCATGGTTTCGTACACAACACCCTGTCCTGCGAATGCAGCATCACCGTGGAGAAGGACAGCCATTGCGGTATTATGGGTAGTCTGGTCTCCTTCCAAATTCTGTATAGCGAACGTCTTGCCAAGAACGACAGGATCTGCGGCTTCGAGGTGGGAAGGATTCGCAACCAGCGAGAGGGAGACCTTCTTTCCGGAAGGAGTGGGCCGTACGTAGTTGGCCCCCAGGTGATACTTGACGTCACCAGCGGGTGAATCGTCATCCTGTGCGCCCGAGAACTCGTTCAGAATGGCCTCGATCGGCTTACGGATCACGTTTGCCAACACGTTGAGACGCCCACGATGTGGCATGCCAATCGTAACATGCTTCACACCATTGTCAACTGAGCGGTCGATGAGAGCCTTCATACCAGGAATGAGTGCCTCGCAACCCTCCAGTCCGAACCTTTTCTCGTTGGGGTATTTGCTAGCAATGAACTTTTCGAAGGATTCTGACCAGATGAGTCGGTCCAGAATCATACGTTTCTCTTCTAGTGTGTAGTTCCACGGTTTGGGGATCTCAACTCTTTCTCTGATCCAATCGCACTGTTCCTTGTCGGGGATGTGAACGTATTGAATGCCAACAGCACCGCCTTGACAGCCGTTCAGAAGCCGTTCGACAATATGATTCAAGAGACTCACAGTACATGCGTCTCAGAGTCTTTATGATGTCACGAAGCGACATTGTCTTTCTATCTTCGGTGGCGAAGTGTGGAAGAATACCTGGCCCAAGGGCAATCTGTTTGTCGAGGTCGCGCTCCGTGAAGCCGTAACGACTGAGCTCTAGTTCCGGCGGGTGAACGTCCGCGAGATCGGCGTCGAGAATGCCGAGAGGATCGAGTTCGGCGACGTGGTGCCCGCGTACTTGATATGCGCGTACCAAGAGTTGGACCTAGATCAAATAAGAGAAGAAATGGTGAACAATGGGCAGCAGACCTACTTTCAGATGGTCGTCCAGCTCTGCGCCTCCGAGCGCGTGGAGGGCTGGGGCACCGTCTGCAGGGGGAGCAATCAAACCCGGAGGAGGCTGGAATGCATTGGCGCTGGGAATGCCTTGCTCCATGCCCGAGAAATACGTGGCCCATGAGCTATGGACCGAGTGTGGGTCCTGCCTCCAACGTCTGTACATCTCCTCGGCATAATAGGTGTTGGCGCCATTTGCGAACGGGTCGTTTGGCGAAGGCGGCGCTGCTGGCGTTGCCAGCGTACGGTGGACAACGGTGGCAGGCACACGCCGGGAGCCAGCTCGCAAAACGTGCGGAAAGCGTCTTATTGCTTGCCGGGAGTACATGGAGAAGGTCAAAACGAGGAACCTTGTGTGAGCAAGGACAACGGATGTAGAATTAGTAAGCAATCCCGGAACAAGCCGGCCCTGCTATTCCGTGACGTGCGAGTCGTTGCCGAGCGCGGCGGCCTGTCACGATCTGTGAGTTCTGATTGGCTGGTCAGTAGGCCAAGGTACTTTGCAAGCTACACGGACTGGGCGGCCGCTCGCCAGTCTCGAGGCACGGCGCACCCCATCCATGATAATACCTTTGCAGTCCTTTCTACTGTCAGCAGGTGCATCGAAAAGACGGCGAAATGACCTAAAGAACGTCGACGCATCCGCCGCATGCGGCTCTGGTAACTCTCCGTTGACCTCCGTGAACCACAGGTCTGATTTCATCGCTCGCGGCAAGTGTCTGGGTTGCGACGCGCCACCTTGCTTCCTATCGCATTCATTGTCTGCATGGTTGCGCAAGGTGACGCGTTCCTCGACGGAAACGAAAGTTGCGTACTTCCTCAAACTCCCGCCATGCCTCGCATGTGGATATGTCGACGTCGAGATCTACTTGTATTACAAGCTCTTGGCATGGGGTCCCAGATTTTTCTGACAGATCCTCCCGCATTTCATCCAGGAAAAATGCACCTCACGGGTCATCGCCCCGTTCCATGACCCAATAGGTGTGAGTCGTGGACGCAACGACTGTCAGCGATGTATGACGCTGCAGCCCAACACGGCAACGTCGTCAAGCTTGTTTCTAAGGCGACCTCGCTTACGAGCCAACCTTCAAGTTGCTCTGCAGACATTGCCGCTCGTTGCGATTGACATAAAAGCCAGCTCTCCAGTAAACGCGTGCGTGACGCCTGTCACCAACCCGCTGTTCCTGAATCGTGCCGTGCCGTGCCGTGCCAGCTCGCAGTCGCTGAGATCCAGCGGGCGATTCACATCCCGACCTCGTTCCTGTCATCCGTCGGGCGTGCGAAGGCTATCACAGAATTCAAGGAACTTAAATGCCTTATGAGGCGAGTGATCTTGTGCCGTGCCGCATCCGTTTTGCCCTCATCTCGCTTCGTCAGCCTTGAAGTTGTTCGGTGTCTGTCCCGTTGGTATGCATGTCATTAGTATGTTCGCTTTCGGTAGGACTGTATGCGAGCATCTGTGACGGTGACTGCTGGCTGCCAGTTCCACCCTTGGCATTTCAAACACTGGTATTACATCCGTACCTACGCATGTATTTACTTCATTACACTTTCCTCTTATGTCACTGTCAGCGTTCTAACGTCCCGGACAATTCTTTAGTAAAGCAAATTCCACTTGATACTGACTTTGAAGCAATCATTAGGGTGTCAAACAAATCCCAGTAACTATAACCACACAACACGACGGCCCAGACGACGATACGAGTACTCGTACCGTCATCAAGCACTCGTCGAACCCATCTACAGAAACCCGCTTTCCTGTAGCAAACGCGCCATCTTTTCGTCTTCCCTCTCACGGGGTTCGCGTTCCAAGCTGAGGTTCCAGAATTTGTCGCCAACGTCCACTCCGTCGCTGAACTTCCCAAGCGACTCTTCGATGTAAATCTGGACCGCTGAAAGCGGGTGGAAGTGATGGGGTAGCGTTTGCCAACGCTGGATATCTTGAATGACCTCGGAGGCCTTCTGGCGCTTCCGGAAATTAACCAGATTACCTGGCAGGGTATCCTTGGAACCGTCTTGAATGAACGTCAGGGTAGTAAGGAAAACGCCTGAGACCGTCAAGTGAGAAATTCGCTCAGGGAATCTGCTCGACACGTCCTTACCAATAAACGGTACGCATGGGGGTGCGACCTTCGCGAGCGTCGAACGGTAATTCGTGAAATTCTTTCCCGAATCAATGGTCATCTCGCAAACGCTCAGCTGCGACATGTGTCGTGAGCTAACTTGTTCCCAAGAGCGCTTCAACCGGCGAATCGGAGGCGAGTTCAGCCCAGATACGATAGCAACCATACTAGAATAGTTATGTAGAGATCGACAGCGCTATCATCGAGTTCAGCCGTCGCGTTGCACTACTACACGAGTCACTTACGTCAGCGACAGATATAAATTGTTTAAGAACAGTTGCTCGTTTCCTAGAGTCTTCATGAACAAGCACCGAATCAGCAACCCAGTTTGCAATCTTGTGGTCTATTAGCTCATGTACCTATCCAAAGGCGAGCCAAGAACTCACCCTATTGCTAGTTTGAATAACCCGAGCGATGTTGTCATTGTGGTCCGTCTTCTGCTCCCGCGACCGAGATAGACATTCCATAGGCCGGATTTTCTGATACAACTGGCTTTCCAGAATCGTTAACTGTCGCGCTAACTCCAGGGAATCGACGTCAAGTAGTTTCACTCGCTTGTTCGTCTTGGGAACAATCGATGTGGGAGGAGACACCAGATTCGGCGTGATCGTCTTTTTGAGTTCTCCCGCGCGCTAAGAATTTCATGAAAATCAGGTCATTCTGGGTGGTTTCACATCACCTACGGCACGGTCAATCAAAATCACCAGTTGCTTAGATATCGCAATCCTGCTGACGGCATCTTGCAACAAAAACTCCTTCATTCGATCGAGGATGTACATATCTTCCTTCTCGAGGAAATCGTCGTCGGCTACCATGGCTTTGAATGTATTGAGAACTCTATAATAGACCTGTGAAGACCGAGCTCTACGAAGACGATAGCTTAGCGAACCTCATCTGGATGATGTGTTGCTTGAGTTTCTTCCACTCCTCCAACTCGGCAGGAGTCAGGTTATTCGGTGGCTGGATATAGAAGCGTCGCACGAGGAGATCAAACAGTTCACCTAGAGTTGTGAATGACTTGTAGGTCATCAGGAATGTCTTGATGAAGGTTGGGTCTGATCAACAGGTCATTGGAAGCGACTGTCGTACTGCCACAAGGTACGTACCGCCGGTCTCGTGTGATGTAAGACGTTCCACCAGAGCAGGCACTGTGCCAGCACGGACACTGCCATCTACATCGATGATCATGTCATTCTTGGTATAGTCCGGTCGCAGGTACCATGGCTTTGTGCTAACGATGTGCTCGGGAGCATCGTCCCCGAAAATCTTCTTTATCTTCTGCGCATTGGCAGTCCGAGTTACAGTCGCTGTGATATCTTGTCACCATCAGTGGGGGTAGAGCAATGAAGAGACCCACATTCATCCTCATTATACGAGACCGTGTCGCTGATAGACGCTCCATCCCTCTGCCGTTCTGACGGAACCAACGTGTGCACTGAAAGTGTATAATCGCTCGACGAAGCACTCCGCGTAGAATCTGCCTTGGATAAATCCTCGAGGGTGATCGTGTTGTCGGACATTTGAGATTGGCTGCGGAACGTCGGAACGCGGTCAGATTGGACTATCCCCTTCTTGCTCCCCGAAGCGCCAAACGCCACTTCGATGTCAACAATATCTTCACTTTCTGGGTCGGCAGGGTTGAGGACTGACATGGGCCGCACGTCGTAATGACTATCCATGATGCTCAACCGCGATACCCGCCACTCGATTGCGCCCCTGTAATCTCCCTCAGCAATGTCCGCTTGGTCATGACCCACAGATAACAAGGCATCCAGGGTTTGTAAAAGGAACTGGAGATTCGACTTGATCGACGCAGCAATTGCATCCAAATAGTCGTAAAGATCGTCTCTATCCTGGAAAGCCATTCTGCTTGAGAGCTGACGGATGCACTGGGTGGTCAAAAGCATGATCGATGCGTCATCATAGAGGGCTTGTAGGGCAGATTCTAAAGTGCGACTTAACAGTCGTGCTCTGTCCACGGTCTGCGTGTACACGGCGCCATTTTCCTCGGCAGCAGAATCCGTGTAAAATCCATCAATATCGACATGACGAGCAATATGAAGATTGGACGCAAACAGTAGAAGCATCATGAGTCCTGTGAGGACATCCCGACTGGCCATCCATACACGTTGTTCTGTTCGGTTGATTAAGCGCCAGGGATGACAATATGCCGAAGGGTACTTACCAGATTGGTCGGCCCGGTTCCTCAAGGCATTATGTAGACCTCCAAACTTGGCTTGTACAGACACCATGTGCGTCTTGAACTCCGCAAACGCCTCTAAGCTGAGGACAGTCTGAGGAAACTCTTCAGGGTCATCCATGGGGACCCAGCCGAATCCCCTCCAAGTTCCACCATAGCCAGCGCCAACCAGTCCAAGTCCAACGTGAACAACAGAGAAGCAACCTTGTACTCGCTTAGCTCCGACCGCTACCTGTTGTTGTTCGCTGTGATATCGCTGGACTTCTACGACGAAAGCCACGATGGCTCTATCAAGTTCCTCTGCGTCACCCTCGATGCGAGAGGCGGTTTCCTGTGCAGCGGGACCTGAATCGTACTCCATGGCACGTGCCGATAGGACTAGTTTGGATAGTGTTGCCGTAACCTTGCGCTGAGCGGGTTTAAGGAGTGTTTGTGCGGCAGTGGTCTCACGTCGGTCCCGGGCATCCCGCGGTATGAGCTGGCTTGGTATATGGCCGGATGGAGGTGCCGAGACATAAAGAAGGTTGCGGACGGCGACCACAACTAACCTAATGAGATTGTCGAGGGCTTGTGCATGTTCAGATCGTCGAGAGGCCATAGTGAGTGACTGGTTCTTCTTCACTACAGACGCGATAGCGTCCCGGGCAATGTGTGATAGATCGGAAACTAGCTCCGGGGGGGAAGGTGTAAGGGATTGTTGCAATGACTGGGCGATCCTCTCGGGAGCAGTAAGCTCCACAGCAGAATCGCGTCGAACGGCCGGAGCTAGCTCGTCTCGTAGACCATTCTGGGAACTTCTACTGGTGGAAGGGGAGATGTCGGCGTCCGAAGAGTAGACTGCAGAGTCATCCGAATCACTGATGTGTTCAGGGGGACTTCGATGCCGCTCGCGCACCCCACGGTCCTGCCAAGCCGCAGAGTCCGACCGGGAACGAGTGACCTGATCTGATTCATCATGACTAAAGAATTCCGAAGAGGTTGTAGAGGAACTAGTGAGGGCACGGGCGCGGCCTTTCTTGGCAGAAACATCAGTCTCCGGAAGCGTCCAGCTCATTTGACCTGTCAGCTTATTCAAGTAGAAGTATGACATGCCGTCATCGGCGAGCCGTCTGATCCAAGGTTCCGGGGTTCCCGACCGTTTAGGCACACCAAAGCCAGCTAAGGTAGTCTCCGCCAATGCCCCAAAACCCAATCCGGCACCACCAGTGCGAGCACTGGGCTGTGAAGCAGTCAAACCAGCGAGGTCACCGTCAGAAGTGTCATCGATGTCGAGAGGTAAGTCGCGGGAATGTTGACCTGTTTGTGTGTTGACGTAGTAGATCTATTGCAGCCATGAATTGTCACCGTAAAACAGTTGAGAAATAAAACAACTTGCCTGGCCGTCTTGTGTGACTCGTGGCATCCAAAAATCGTTTGACATCATTTCTCCCTCCGAAATGGCATTCCCAAGTTCGAGAAAAGCGTTGGAAGAGTCGACGAGCTCAACTGCGCCCCACTCGGCCTCCGAGGTAAAGCGACCCTGAGTGCTTTCTCCCCGAAGATGGCCATCCCTTTCCTGTGAGTCCTGAGAGGCCTGGCGCAATGGGCCATGTTGCAACGCTCGCTGGTCATACTGCGAGAACGCGAGTTCTGCTTCCTCTTCGGAGATTATGGTAACGTAGTTTGACGGGAACCAACCGCGCTCGTCGCCGAGAAGTCCATCCCACCAGCCGGATTCCAGCTGCGTGAGGACCTCTATGACGTCGTTTTTGCGAAAGGACAGGGATGAGGCGTCGTTTGTCTGGTAATCATATAGGGCACGACAGAAGAACGTGGTGATGTATTGCTCTTCGGGGGCCTCCTCCGGACTAACGCCATCCTGGTAAGTCAGAGAACCGTAAGCGACACCAGGTGTAGCCATGGCCATGTTATGGAGGAATGAAGGACAGTCCCGAGATGCGGATGGGAGGACGTTGAGGACGACGGCGAGGGGATGTCGCTTGGCCGAGTAGCACTTGGATGAAGAGTCTGACTGCGCGCTCTCCTCTCCCTCACTAGCCTGTTACGTAATCAACCATCGTTCCCAAGGATTCCTTGTCTGCCACGTCCGCGACAGCATGTCATAACCGTATCACGCTAGAGTCTAGATATGTGTACCTCGTGTTGGAAAGATGTCACAGCACAGGGTCACTACCGTTTCAGCGTCCTCTGTTTCTCCGCGAACTGCACGATCTTCCTGTCAACAAACATCCCCTTTCGCTCCCGCACGGCGTCCATATACTCCTTCGCCAAGTTCGACCGATCAGCTTTCTCACCGAGATCCTCTAGCTCCTCTTCTGTCGTGGGCACCCAAAATGGATCCTGATCGAGCATCTCGTAACTGCCCGCTTTCGTTTAGAAGGCTTCCACGATTCACATCAAGCATGACTTACCCGCTGAAAATCAGCTGAGGGGTTGCTGCACCAGATGTTCGTTTCCTTATGTCTGGATCGTCGTCAACTCTCCAGGCGTACCTCTGGAATCGAAAGTTCGCGTACCGTCGGCAAATCCGAAACTCTCCACCACAGGCAGCAGCGCGGACACGGTAAAATACGTTGTCCCTTCTTTCATCTCCTCGCCTACAATTCGGCCACGTCGTTTTGCCACCACGCCATACACTTTCCCAAGGACGTCCGCTGAGAACAGACAACGACTGGATGAGGAAGCATCAAATTCAGGGTGTCTGTAACTTACTAGATGCTTGAATATCACACGAATACATTGCCAACTTGAGCCTTGGTGACCAGTCCAGCAGAGCATTCCTACAAGCATCTCTCACGGCTGAGATCACAGAACCTGTCACCTGCGTCAATCTATTCTGGACTACTCCTTATCAGCCACAAATTTCGCTACATCCAAGCCAAGAAACATACCAATCTCTTTTTCCAAACTTTCAGCGTCAACCTGAACGTCCTCAACAAAGTAGGCAATTCCTTCAACAGGTTCTGCACACAGAGGACCCTGAAAGGTCGCAAGCTGAAACCCTGTTTCCATATAACCAGTAAAGTCAAAGTTTTTCTGTAAACCGTTCTTCGTGCAGGAGATATCCGGGATCTGATCTCGCATCAAGCGCCGTTTCAGCCTGCAGGAAAACAGTTACCGCGCTGTGTCACAAGACCACGAAAGTAACGTACGATGTGGGAACAACATCTTTACGGGCATCGATCAGGAGACAACCTCCAGCCCCTTGTGGGCCAAATGCCCAGAGCCTATCAACGATGTCTACCCATTCGCCTCCTGCTTCGGTGCACTTCTCCTCCAAGGCATCCCAGAAGTGTTCTGGTTTGACACTTGGAACGTGCACTAGGTTTCCCTGTACCTCAGGACGGTCCCCCTCGATAACGGCAGTACTATCTCCGTCAGGAGCACCCCGATCAGAAGACTTGCGTTCTTGTAGCAATGATCTCAGCGTTGCCAAATTTTGTTGAACAAAAAGGAGAACACTATCCGGCAACGGTGCCGACCGCAGAGTGAAAGTAACGATGTTTTGAGGACTGCCTCCTTTTATGGTCCCACGTATAGCTTTAGGTGTCTTAGGAGGTGCCATATCTGGGAGAGCTTGATAACGGATATGAATGCGAGGATGTCGGGACTTACCTGGGGCCTTGACAATGGTCTCACGGAAGGGGACGATTGGTTTAGACGCTTGAATCTCCACTCGCGCAAAACGCTCACGCAGGTCCTTGAGACATCTCTGCAGGAGTTATTGTGTATGCGAAGGTAGGACGTGAATCATAATGCGCACCTCCAAGTGTAATTCGCCCGCCGTGAGAATGACATGCTCGCCCGTTTGTTGCTGGAAAGTCTCTACGCAAGGGTCCGCCTGTGTCAGTAGGGAAAGCCCAGTGACCAGCTTTGGCATGTCAGCAGGATTCTCGGGTTCTAGCGCGACCCGTACAATAGGGGCTGTCTACGGCACATGAATTTAGTGTATGTGAACAGTGGTAACATGGTCAGGACGATACCATTCGATTAGCACCGCCGAGATTGATGAGACACTCTAGGTCCTGTTGAAGACTGTTGTCTTGAAGAATTCCGGCCTCTCCGGGGGAACAGAGAGTCGCGTTTCTCCAGACTTTGCCCTCTAAACCCCTGATTGCGAAGGTATTTCCAGCTCTGACGCTAGCAACCGGCAATAACTCGCGTCCCATCATAATGTACAGACCCTCTACCTCTGCGACCATTCTGTTGTTAGCGTTCGCAGGGTGGTCAGGCGATAGAGCGACGCTGTACTTGGGTAAGATGCAATATATCTTCGTTCCGACCTTAATGGTCCCAGAGTATAGGCGAGCAAAGCCGAGGAGAATCTCGTTATTGGCCACTTCCGGAGCGTCGGTGATGCCTTCAGGGGCCTCGGTAACCACTGTACTCTCCAAATTATTTGACGATGGCTCTTTGCGCGCCTCTCTAGCCGCTCTTCCTCGCATACGTAGTTCCTCTGCTGTTAGAGGCTTGACCTTGTTCTCCGGAAGTTCTTTTCTGGGGACAGCAAACATCTTGCTGACATACGCCATGATATATGCGCCAGCGTCCGAGTTGGAGGAGAAGAGATCCTGCTCTAGTTTATTCTTGGGTTGGATTTCCTGATCGAAAACATTGGGATACAGTATCCTGGGTAGGCGAACTGCTTGAGCAGCAGGAGGTGAAGGAACAACATCGATAACGCTTTGAATTACACAGGTAGAAAGCGATAGCCATTGGTTGAAGATGAGGGAGAGCAGTTGTCGACTGTCTTTCGCACGCAGATCGCGAGGTAAAATCTTCAAGTCCAGTGCAGACACGATTTTGGCCATTTTCTCAGCATTCCTACAACTATGTTAAAACATTGTTAGTCGGTCTCGACGGGCCAAATACTAACGGGTTTAAGATGACAGCGTCATAAACGGCCCAAAGGTTTTCCAGCACAAAATGTACAAAGAGAGGCTTCAAGGAGCGTCCTCGCAGGTGCTTGTAGCTGATGACTTTTTTCGTCTTCGGGTCCAGGTAAAAGTCTCCCCACAAGACACGTCGAAGGTTGGCCTCCTTGAACCCAAGCCTTGCGGAGTAGAGCTGAGCGAACTTCCCCACACGGAAGCCCCATCCATCTATTGCGGACGCAAAGACAACATTTCCACGTTCCGGCGCGAAATATATGTCATCATCATCTCTCTCTTTGAAGGTGTTGTCCTCGTTTGCAGTAGCCTCTCCCTCATCTGCGTACTGATCCTTTTTCGCAGCAAGTCGACGGTCCCGTTCTTCCCTCCAGCGTAGATCGTCCTCCATGCGTTCGCCTGCAAAAAATTCGCCCATCACTACGTTAACCTGTTCGATAAGCCGCGCAAGATGGTGATACGCTTCGATCGGAGAGAGCTTCAGCTCAGTGACCAATCTATCAAGCTTGTTGATTACGAGGATCGGACGTAAGTTGTCTTGCCATGCTTGTCTGAGCACGGTGATGGTCTGTAAGTGATTACCAGGTGAAGGGTCCTAACCTGGGGATACGAAGACTCACTTGAGTGCAAACACCTTCGACCACATCAACAAGCACTAGTGCTCCGTCACACAACCGGGAAGCTGTAGACACTTCCGTAGAGAAGTCTACATGGCCTGGGGTATCAATCATGTTAATAATATAAGTTTTGAGAGGCGCCCCTGTAGATGTTTGTCAATACTCTCTCCTTCGACCAGACAATACGCATACCGTCGTCGCGTTCCCTGACCTGGAACTTGAGTGAAACAGCACTACTTTCCATCGTGATACCGCGCTCAATCTCATCTTCGCGACTATCCAGATACCGTAGCTTTCCGGCCATCTTGGGCGATATGATGTTGTTTGCCGCTAGGAGCGCGTCCATCAGCGTAGTCTTTCCATGGTCTACATGCCCGAGCGTTGTAATGATCCTGACGTTAGCCGGGTCGGGGGGTTCGGAAATTGGCTGGCTGCTTGCCATCCGATGCGATACGGTATGATTCGATGCTTCTAAGGATGCTTCCGTACTCCCCTGCTATCGGGATCTTAGTCAAGTGAATGACTCGTCGGGAGCCGCATCCGGATCCCGAGCTCCGACGATTGCCGCCACGTGACCACGTAATCTACACGATCGTCAGCAGTGATTACGCATGCATGTTCTCCGGATTATCTCGACTTGACTTATTTTGCGAAAGTCAACAGTTGGTGGTTGGTAGTCGACGTACCCGTCCACGTGCATATGATAGTAATGATACCACCTACTCAGTGTGTCCTAACGCTCACCGGAATCCCGGTAAATACAGAACATACTGCTATCGATAGTGATCAGGACTACACCTGCGCGCTGTGTTATGTATTGAGATTTTCACGAGGGCATGGGCTTGTGTCTGGGCACGTTCAGGAGGCGCAGGGGCTGCAGACAACTATAGGTGTGAGAAAGCACACCTCCGGTGTTTGATCTCATCGGCATATGCACTGCGCGGACAACTCGAGGTCAAATATGTTTTCTGGGGTCTCCGGCCCCCGCCATAGTGTATTATGTAGGACTAGTTTAGACAGTCGCTACATAATAACATCGCTTGTCCAAAAAAAAAGTGTTTTCCGTTCCATTGAGACACCCTCGTGTAGTGGTAGAATAACGGTACCCCAAAAGAGAGTCAAGCACGCTGGCTAATCGCATCCAAGACCCGTCTATGTCCGAGCATATGTCCTGATACGGCGGCGTCGTATCAGGACGTATCTATTCCCCACCTCCTCCAAGCACGGAATGGATATTCCCAGGGAGGTACGATCCTTACAATGAAAGCAGCGATAGCCGGCACAGATTCCGCTTCGATAAACGAGTCGACGACGTCAATAAAAAAACTTAGGTGGTAATGTCAATCCGGGGCTCGCCGGTGAAGGTAATCGGCAAGCGGTGCAACCTCACGTGTCGATGGCAAGGGCGATCCGACTCAGCAACCAACACGTCTGGAGAAG
This sequence comes from Brasilioporus rufonigricans, assembly GCA_038089195.1. NCBI lineage: Eukaryota > Fungi > Basidiomycota > Agaricomycetes > Boletales > Boletaceae > Brasilioporus > Brasilioporus rufonigricans. Next base: position 37,056 of record JBBPKJ010000085.1, on the reverse strand, counting down.
CCGTAGCACTCCATCTAGCGTATTCCAGCCCCAATCCGTATTTATGAGGAGACTTTGCAAAAGAGGCCACGCTGCTGCTAATGCGAGCAGTTTGTTGTCGGTCAAATCGACCTTCTACTCGATACTGAGCTCTATGTGGCAGAGATTGCTGTTGGTCCGTTACTACACGCTTGGCTGTCAAAAACAGGTACGGATAATGAAGTTGTCCAAGAGACGGCGAAAAAGGAGTGCGCGATATACACGTGTGAATGAAACTTGTCCGGTGCCGAGCGTAACAAATGGGAAGACGAGCACGAACTTTGGGCGGAGGATAGCCCTCGAGACGTGCAACATCGGCTTCAGCCCCGAAGGTGAGGGACTGGTTATATGCATCACGAAAAGCGCTGGTTGTGGAGAAGGATTTCGAGGAGCAGCTTAGGGACAATGGGCTGGTGGCAAGCAGAACGGCGAGCACGGTTGAATCATTGACACTAAGTCTAACTCCTAGAATTGATCAAGATGGAACAGGATATAAGTAACTGCTAGACCCTTACACCCCACTACAGTTTGGATACAAACAAATGCGTAAATGCCGGGTTGTTCATTCTAAGTACTAGACTGCTGTAGTCCAGAAAGAGCAGCAGAACTTGCGCTTAACAATATTGCGTTGTGAGACCGTCTTGGGGGGAATGTTGCGGGTCAGCGAGTGCCGTATGCAAGACATGTAGATAAAAGATCTTGTCGAGTGAGTATCTGAAAGAGTTGCCAACGAATAACCGCTTACCCCTTTCACAATCTTAATGTTGCTTCTAAACTCTCTCTCAGGGTATCATACAGCCCCTTTCCGATCAAGACAAGCTTTCCAGAGTCTGGAATTCCAACCACGTCCCTTGCTTCCACGGGTGTGATCTCGTACATGTTCTGTACCCCCTGGAGCATGAATTCTTCTCCGGTCCGCAGAACAAATAGTCCCTTGCAACGTAGTATCCTGAGGTCAAAAGTGTGTTCCCGGTGGTCTTCCTCCGTCGGATCATCATGTCGCCAAAGTAGTCCTTGAATCCAATGCTCAAGTTTGGCAAGCTGATCGGGCATCAGAGGAGGGATGGACAATTGAAGGCTAGATATTCCACGGAGTTCGTAATGCGTAGCGTGGTTTGCACAAGTATGATCATGACATGTATCCGGAGCGTTACCACATTGGTGAGATTGAAAGGTGGCACTTTGTAGTTGTCTAGCTCCCGCATAGGCATCGATGTTCATGATGTGAACTAGATCGATATTTGCTTGTATTGTCCGGTGAATGGGTGCAGACGGATTGACTCTGCGAATCATTTCTTCTGTCATAGCTAGTTCGTTGTCCGATACGAGGTCGACCTTGTTCAACAGAACTACATCCGAACACGCTATTTGCCTGTGTCATGGAAGTGTCAGCACAGGAATGGTCCCATAAAAGCCTAGCACACCTCAGACTCTCGCCAATACCATCAACAGAATGGTCTTCTTCCATTTGCTGATTAACTCAGATCAGAGGTCTAAGTTCCCTATGGATTCCTGCTCGAGATCACCTGCTGGCCAAAAACCGCGTCTACTACACAGACCACGCCGTCAAGGGATATTTGCTTGCGAAGTCCTGCTGAGTATTCTTCGTTCAGCCAAAACATTGACGCAATAGGACCTGTTTTGTCAAGGTTCGACTCGATTTGGAGGTGGATGATCATGATGATTCTCACCGGGGTCAGCAAGTCCGGTAGTCTCGAGTATGATATGGTCGAATGCACCTTTCCTTTCCATTAATTTCTCGATCGCAGCTATGCCTGCGTCTTTAATACTGCAACATAGACACCCGTTTGCTAGCTCAAGAAATTCCTCTGAATTCTCGGCCATCGGGTCCTCACTAGATGAAACGTTGATCGCCTTTGCTAGATCAGCGAGGGTGAATGTGTGAATAGACACGGCCGCCTTTGACCAACCTTCGATACTCTGCTTCATGATGAGTTTTCACGCTCGATATGCATGCATGCAAGGGACGTACAGCCGTGTCCCCAAATTCGTTCATGATCACTGCGATGCGATAACCATGTCTCTCTGTAAGTATGCGCCTGTATGTCGCGTCGGTGGTACACCCTAGGCTATGGAATAGTCAACACACTTACCTCAACAGCGTCGACTTTCCGGCGCCGAGGAAGCCTGTGATTATAGTGCACGGAATCCGCCGCGATTCCTGGAGCACCAGTTTGGCGAATAGTGCATCATGGTCGATGAGCGTCCTGCCCCATGTGGTGAGTCCCCAATGCCACTGGGATTGAACCGACCTTACGGTATGTCATCGTCGTCATGGTCCATGTCCGAACCACCTCCGAACTCCGCGGTTGCTTCCGAGCCGCCAGTTGCCCCTGCCACTAAATGCGGTGGCGGTCGTTCGTTTCTTTTTATCTTCTCATTCCTGCTCTGATCCATGGCTGCGCTCAATCTCACTGACGAGACACTGAGGAATCTCGTGCAAGGTCCCGGCGATGTAGAATGGAGGCAAGTCTAAATCATCTCTTGGCAAGCCGTTCGGGCTGGGCTTGGTCGTTACCACAGCTCACGGTGGCCCAGGTACGAGATGAGACGGGAATGCCAAGAAATACTACCTGGTCTTCTGCTGGGCCCATTCCAAGCTTCGAAATCGCTGGAAACACTGAAATCTCTGGGTGTCACTCACATGTGAGTCATGGTACTCCATCGCTGTTCGAAGCTTGGGCACTTGAAACGCGGAAGTTGACGAATGCTCGATGATGATTCGATAGTGTTTGCATAAGAGATCAGAAAGAGGCTTTCTCTGTCAAGCCTCGCTTTCCTGATCACTTCACATACTTGGTGTTGGACGTGGAGGATAACGAAGAACAAAATGTCATCAAACTATTTCCCGAGTAGGTTACTTTGCGGTTCCTCGTATCCAAACGTTAGACTGGCTTCACATAGGGCAGACCAGTTCATTCAACAGGCTCTGACCCAAGGTGGCAAGGTTCTCGTGCATTGCAACGGTACGTCAATTATTCCACAGGTTCCTCCATGCTCTCTATCCACTGTTGTAATCATTGTGCGTTAGGTGGCATTTCATTATCCCCCGCGTTTGTGGTCATGTTCGTCATGCGGCACTGTCAATTATCCTGGGAAGATGCTCTTCATTTGGTGCAGAATCGGCGGTATTGTATATCACCAAACGGAGGTTTTTTGACGCAGATCAAAGTACACTACCTTCTAGCTGACGAGGCAATACTATCATCACTGACTCTTGGCCCTTTCGATCGCCCGTGTAGGAATATGAATCCATATACAAGGCCAGAGCGGCGGTTGCCAATTTCCCCACACCACCCATGCAAAGAGTGGTGTCTCGTAGGAAAAGGGACGATGAAGAAGAAGATTCGAGGTTCATATTACTATGCTCTCGACTCTGCATGTCCTAACATTTTATCATAGAATAGAAGACCGCAAAAGAGTGCTGGTTGACAGTGAGGACGAAGGTGGCGAGGACGCAATGATGGCGACAGGACCCTGATGATGGCCTTTGCTGTGTTGTTCGGTCCACGGTAATTATTATACTGTATAAATGAGTTGGATTGTCTACCTGTGTTGTGAATATATACTTGGGTTTGCAAGGGGGTATGAAATGTTCGGTGACGAAAAACGGTGATATTCAACTATAACGACTTAATCTTGGCCTTTTCCTTCTCCAGTACGACTTGCTTTGCGTGTACGTCTACAGGGCGTGTTAGTGTTTGTCTATAAGAAATCTGGCTGGTACTATACCCTTGCGTTTTACGAAAGCTTCTACAGATATACCCACAAACACGATAGCCGCTCCAAACCACTGACCAATGGTCAGCTTGTGATTGTACACCACCACCGACAAGATCATGGTGAACATCTTCCGAGTGAGAGTGATCATCCTGTGACGAAATAAGATATATAGGCTAGGAAGAGCAAACGGGAACACGATACTAACACGAGAGTCAATGATCCAAAGTGCTGGAGCGTCTCGAAAATGAATAGTTGGCCCAGCGCACCCGTGAGTGAAAACTGAATAAGTGGTACGACAACCGATGGGTGTGACCTTATGAATTCCAATGCGCTGGAAAACTCGCTCTGTGCACCAGACGAAGGATGGAGGACAGGGATGTAGGGTAACGGGAGGGTTCCAAGGGCTGTGGTCAACACCGTACAGAATGCATTGATCCAGAACATCATCTGCTGCCCTGTGACTTTGTGTCTGGAGAAGATCTCATCCTGTGTCGAATTGACGGCGCCATCAAAAACCAGATTAACGAGAAGATAAGCGACGCCGATGAGCTGAAGGTGTGGGGACTGCGCTCCGTCTGACGTCTTGCTGGATGTCGCTTTGGAAGGTTTCTCGTTTCCAAAGAACATGAACACGCTAATGCCGGTCGTAACCAGTGCAACCACGAGATACTTGTGAGGCGCAAACTTGCGTCGATAGAGAATGAAGTTCATGAGCATGACGGGAACGAGTTTGCAGGATTTTCCGAGTACCATGGTTGGGTATGTGATATACGAGAGCGCGGCGAAGCCGAATGGAGCCGCGAGAGCAATGAAACTGGAACATTGGAGGTAACTGAGGAGGAGACGTCTACGAACATCCATTGTAGACGAGTGATCCCTTCTGGATCCCTGAGAGTGACCATTGGTGAAGACCTTCATATTCGAGACGCCGTTCGCCTTAGATGATCCGTTGGATTGCACAGGTGTAGGGACATCAAGGCCAAGTTGGGAAGAGAAGGAAGACCCTGGCTTTCCGCGCATATATATATAGCAAATGGCGGACAAGGAACTGAGGAAACTCTGGCATGTCCCGATGAATAATGCCGACTTGAACTTGTGGGTGGATGTCCCGTCAATGGACTCAAATGGGACTGACACTGCATGCTTGGAATCAGTTTCAGAGCTTTAGAGAGCACAATCATGATCATACGTCGCTCTTGCGCGATGGCCCAGAGCTAGTCGTGATTTCGGGTTTGTTAGATTTCTGTGGAAACACGACGTGGACGACTCACGAGAAACATGGCGTACACGCCTGTTATACACAGACCGAGCCTATGAAGTCATGTCAAGATAAGGACTAGGGTAGAAAATGACGAAGACCGGCCTCAGCAGGGACATTGTGACTCACGCCTTCGAAGAACGCCAAGTGAGTGTTAAGGATGGGACTTGATGAAACACAAAGTCGTCATTGTCTACGTGTCAGTGTAGCCGTAACCCATTTCTAAGGTTAGGGTTCCAAACTCGATCGAAAACCTGAACCTCTGAACAATTCTGGCCAGCAGTCGTACAGTACTGTCGTCGATCTGAGCCAGCTTCACGTCCTGTCATTTCCGGTCTAGGTGTACTTTCAGCTGAGCGTAACCTCTCTCCACTCTTGGGCTGACACGTCGACAAACTACCCGGTCCCGCCCGCATTATCATGCCTGAGGTTTCCCCACGATGAATCGGATCATATGGGCTTTCAAAGCTATCACAACGTAGTATGTCTAGTTCCCGTCTTTGTCGTGGACCCGACGAGAAGGACATACTACCTTTGTGAATTACATATGGCAATCTCGAGATTTTGCGCGATTTGCTTCTGGAGCATCTCTAGATGTCTCACTCGCGGCGTGCTTCTTGCCAAGGGGCATGCTGAGACTAGCGTCGCCGACTTTGATATTTGTTAGACATATAAGTAACGTGTATGACCGTCGTTACTTGCAAATTCTCTTATCCGAACCGTTGGAATGACCCTGTAATTCGGTGGTGACGCGCACACGAACCAGAAGCGGCAAAGGTTCCTGTGAGCTCGAGCCGACAGTGAGTTTGACAGACGGGTGCAGCGCGTTTTTGATGGTTCTCTCGCAGCGCTGCGCCAGATCAACCTTGTCGCCCTTACCACCGCCACTGTAAGGGCGCATCGCTGGAAGGATTTGAGACATGACGACAGGAAACACTGCCTCAAAGGCGTTGCAAGTGCGGCGCTGTGATGGATTGGGGACGGACAAAGCGAGGGCCGTTACGGTGGCATTACTTACTCAACACACACACGGCCGACCGGACAAGGCCGGTGTGCGTGCGACGGGCACAGTTCACCGTCGCTGAGAGTGGCTGCGTGATGGCGAGCTCGTAATGACAATTCGCCGGCTCTTCCGAGGTCTCCGGTTGACTCAGCTATAAATTCTGTATTCTGTACACCACCGAGCTACGTCTTACCTTCTCCACCCGCCAACTCTCGCCTAAAGCTGTCTACCCTTATCCCCATCCGAATAATAAAATACAGCGTGGGAAAGTGCCACGTTCCCTTTGAATACCACGTCCGCTGGCTCTTGCTCTTGTCTCCTGCGCTTGTTTTAGAGTCGAGTGTCCTCCTCGCGAGCTTTGACCACTCTTCCCTCGGCTACCACCCTCTCTGTGAATAGGTTCTTCTGGTTCTGTTCGCACACCCACAATGGCTGTCCCGTCCTCCTCGGACGTCGCTATTCTAGTCGTCGGTGTAGTCCTCGCTGGGGCTTATCTCTTTCGTGATCAAATTTTCTCCTCCAAACAAAAAGCCGTCCCCGCTGCTCTACCAAAAACCTCCAATGGTCATAGCAGTCCGAGGGACTTCGTAGCCAAAATGAAGGAGGGGGTATGATCCGTAGTACTCTCCTTGTCGGTCCCTCAATTGACCTTTTCTTCCTCTAGAAAAAGCGCATCGTCATCTTTTACGGTTCGCAAACAGGCACCGCCGAAGAGTATGCCATTCGTCTCGCCAAGGAAGCAAAATCCAAGTTCGGTATCTCATCTTTGGTTTGTGACCCCGAGGAGTATGATTTCGAGAATCTCGACCAAATCCCGGAGGATTCTTGTGTCTTCTTTGTCATGGCCACCTACGGAGAGGGCGAGCCAACCGACAATGCAGTGCAACTCATGCAGAACTTGACGGATTCCTCCTTCGAGTTTACCAATGGCGAACACAAGCTTGAAGGTCTCAAATACGTTGTCTTTGCTCTTGGGAACAAGACCTACGAGCATTATAATGCCATCGGTCGTAACGTCGACACAGAGCTGTCCAAGATGGGCGCTATTCGCATCGGCGAACGCGGTGAAGGTGACGACGATAAGAGCATGGAAGAGGACTACCTTGCATGGAAGGATGGCATGTGGGCGGCATTTACCGAGGCCATGGGTGTCGAGGAGGGTCAGGGTGGAGATTCCCCTGACTTTACCGTCACAGAACTCGAGTCGCATCCCCCAGAAAAGGTTTACCTCGGTGAGTTTCGCACTTCATTTGCGTCCGGGATACTCAACTGTTCACCAGGTGAATATTCGGTTCGTGCTCTGACTAAGACCAAGGGCATTCATGATGCCAAGAACCCTTTTGCATCCCCTGTTTCGGCATCTCGCGAACTCTTCAAAGTTGGTGCAAACCGGAATTGCGTTCATATGGAATTCAATATAGAAGGCTCCGGAATCACTTACCAACATGGTGACCATGTCGGCGTCTGGCCATCCAACCCTGACGTCGAGGTTGAACGCTTACTTTGTGTGCTTGGGCTCGGACATAAGAAGGATACCGTGATTAATATTGATTCCCTCGATCCAGCTTTGGCCAAGGTTCCTTTCCCCGTTCCTACCACTTATAGTGCAGTTCTTTGCCACTATATCGACATAAGCGCTGTTGCAGGTCGTCAAATGCTCGGCGTCTTTTCCAAGTTTGCACCATCTCCTAAGGCTGAAGCTTTCCTCAAAAAGCTGAGCAGTGATAAGGAAGAATATGCTGCGGTGGTCACGAACGGATGCTTCAAGCTCGGAGAGGTGCTTCAGCTCGCCGCCGGAAACGACATCTCGGTTTCCCCCACTACCGATAACACCACGGCGTGGTCTATTCCATTTGACATCATCGTATCCTCCATCCCCCGTCTGCAGCCTCGCTACTACTCGATATCTTCCAGCCCCAAGCTCCATCCTACGACGATCCATGTCACTGCCGTAGTACTCCAGTATGATTCTATCCTCAATTCTCTGTCCCCAGCTCGTTCTGTCTATGGTGTTGGCACGAATTTCTTGTTGAATGTCAAACATGCCGCCAATGGGGAGCCTGTCACGTCCCTCCCTTCCTACGCTATCGAAGGACCTCGCGGAGCTTACAAGGAAGATACTCTATACAAGGTTCCTATTCATGTGCGACGTTCGACGTTCCGTTTGCCCACCAACCCCAAGAGTCCCGTTATCATGGTCGGTCCTGGTACTGTGGGTATTGTGAATCGTACGATATTGGGGTTGTTCTCTGACAAAATGATAGGGTGTTGCTCCATTCCGTGGTTTCGTGCAAGAACGGGTCGCTCTCGCTAAACGCACGATCGAGAAAAATGGACCAGACGCGCTTAATGAATGGGGATCCATCTCACTCTTCTATGGCTGCCGCAAGTCTACCGAGGACTTCTTGTATGCTGAGGAATGGCCGAAGTATGTAGAGGACCTCAAGGGGAAGTTCAAGCTCCAGTGTGCCTTCTCTCGTGAGCCCCCCTTCAAACCAGACGGGAGCAAGATATATGTGCAAGACCTCATATGGGAAGACCGTAAGAACATCGCGGATGCAATCCTTGTTGGCAAGGGTTACATTTACATTTGTGGTGACGCAAAATCGATGAGCAAGGCTGTGGAAGAGGTGCTCATGCGGATTCTTGGTGAGGCCAAGGGGGGGAGTGCAGAAGTGGAGGGCGCCGCAGAGATCAAACTACTCAAGGAACGATCACGGATGCTGCTGGACGTTTGGAGTTAATCGGTGATCTCGTTCCAGTCCCTTTTGGGCGCGTCATGACTGCATGTCCTTGGAACGATAGTAATACATGATGTTCCTGGATATGGATCTAGTAAATAGACTTGCAGCATACTTGCTTATATTATTACACGAATCTTATGTCTTGTTCTTCACTCTGGTTTGTCCTTGAGCCGGGGTAATCCGCCACATGATAATTTTAGCGGGCGTGCGATGCACGGACTCGGAGCCATCACACCGATTCGGATCCGCGCTCTACAGTTGGCCTCCGACGCGTTCCACGGTTGCAGCTCGCAGCGTTCGAGCACCCGCCATGTTGCGGACCAGGGGTACCGTTGCATTTCGCCCATTGTTGCGTTCAGGCTGTCGCTCGCAGGCGTATTCGACCCGCGGGGTCCGAGTGACTTCAGAGACCGAGACGAGTCCTCGCGAAAACCACACATCTCCAACCTCGGAATACATCTCGACGGCCGAGACACACGCTACCGATCCAATCCCTGCACAAACCCAGGGACATAGTTCTCTCGACCCTTCACCTTTGATCGACACCCTTCGGACCCGTCTCAGGGATTGGGGCGTTCTCGCAAGTTCATCTCTGCGACAACGTGCGGACGAGCTGTCGAAGAAAGCCACGACCACGTTTTCACACCTTGGCCTGCATCTCAATCGGGTGACGGGCTATGAAGAGATCGAGGCTCTGAAGAGACGGGTCGTCGAACAAGGTAAAGTACCTTCTACCCGTTCCTCCCGAAGAGACCAACGTATTCTTTTTTTTTTCACGTCCAAGAGGCTCGAATCAAGGACACGCGGCGGGCAGCTAGGGATGCCAAGACGGCTTACGATGACGCGGTCCTCCAGCGTTCAATCTCCCAACGCCAGGTCAACGACCTTCTCCAGCGCAAGTCCAGCTGGACCGACGGCGACGTCAGCGCGTTCACGTCGCTCGTCCGTTCGGACCACTCCTTTGAGCAGGAAGAAATGCGCACGAAAGCACACGTAGCAGAGACGGAGGACGCGGTCGATCGAGAATTTAGCGAGCTGATGAGGGTCATATTGGCGCGATACCACGAGGAGCAGGTCTGGAGCGACAAGATTCGGAGCGCTTCGACATATGGGTCTTTGGCGGTGCTTGGGGTCAACGTGGTGGTGTTCGTCATGGCGATCATCGTCGTGGAGCCCTGGAAGCGGAAGAGGTTGGCACAGACGTTCGAGAGAAAGGTGGAGGAATTGGGTGCTGAGACAAAGGCCGTGGTGAATGCCGGTGCGACTCGACTAGAAGAACGGCTGATGGCACACGAGAAACTGTTGGCCGAGCTGGTTACCCAGGTGTCTGCAGAGGCTCGGCAAGGGTTCTCCACTACAGAAACGACTTCCGAGGAGGTATCTCCAGGGGAGACACCCGACGTTTCGCCCCCAACACCGTCTTGGTGGTCTCAAGTATATTTTTCCTACCCACATCTCGACATTATCCTGAGTCACGAACTCATGCTTGTAGCTGGAAGCGCCGCCGCCGGAGGAGTCGTAACGGTCATGTTGCATAGTTTATTTGCAAAATGATATCATTAATGCTCTGAACAGTGCATCTCTCCGTAGCACCATACTTATTCATTTACTTCCCAATGCTATTCACCCCTTTCCAAGACGTCGTGCCCCAAATCAAGTGTATTTGTGCTGCGATACACTCGACAGTGGACTCTGGCAAGACACGTTTTCCATGTGTGATCTCTTCAGTAGACTGTGAACACACCTTTCTAGTATAAACTCTCTGCGATCGTGCATACTACACTCGCTCCAGCTCTCTGAGTCCCACTTCACCCAACCCCACCCTTCCTTGATCTGCGACAAAAGGTTTTGAATGCAGGTCCAACAACGATGAGGTACGTACCTCTGGTTTCTTGTGGGGTGCCAGCACCACAAGCCAAGCGGCCTTTGTGCTTAGCTCCCGCAGAAGAGCGAATAGTTCTGATGGAGATTCGATGAGATGCAGTGCAAAGGAACAGACGACCATGTCAATCCTTTCAATAGGCGAGTGCATATCGCTTGCATCGCTAACTCCAATTGATGTTGCAGCGGATATTATGGAAGGAAGCAGGCCTTCAGAGATTTCTCGAAACGTAAGCGGTGCGCAAGGCAGCGTGGTGCGTTCTGCGTAGGCCGCTTGGGTGTACTGGAGTTCCGCGTAAGTAATTTCCTTGCACTTTTCAGCTGGCATACGCTCACCGGATCTGCGGCGGTGATTAGCAAGTCGTCTGGTACCTGCCTTGTCATAGAAGTTGATGAAGTATCCTGTGTTTGGGAAGCCGGTCCTTTCTTGCTAGGTTGCATTCCAGAAATCCCGCGTTTCCACCATTCATACGCGGCTACGGTGACCTCCCCACTTGATTGTGGATTGAATGTGCCGTGAGCGGCACTGACGGTGAATAGAAATGAGTGCGTTACCTGCCTGTTTGAGGCAAAATTCTAGGTTTGAAAGTCACATTATAAGACGCACGATGGAGACGCACCGCAGGCCATATCAAATATGAGCGGTGATCTGGATCCAACAGTCCCTTTCTCGTGAGCCCACCACCTAGAGTCAAAGGCCATCGTTCATATCTGCATAATACGTCCGCCTTCTTCACTAACCTTTCTAGCCAGGTAAATATGCATACACGGACACCGGGGAAATGTGGGTTGCGATAGGATGCGCCGACCTTTGGAGCAAGACCAGGTAGGGTTTAGCAGAGATTATCTCGTTGCAAGTCCGAACCTGTTTATAATACTGTACTCGATTCGAGGTATTAGTGAGGAACGGATCGGCGACGCGAAGAACTTTAACTGCCGTACATTGTCCACGCCATGCTCCCCGTAGTTGGCTCGCATGGATTGTTGAAGATTGCCCGTGATACTTAGGCGATGGGATCTATTACCACTCGTCCTTTTTGACATGATGTTGGGTGAGGACGTAGGTACTATGGTACTAATATTTAATGACACTACCACGCGGTAAAAATATTTATTTATTTGACTATCCCAACGCGTCTGTGGCGGTCATGTCCTCGCCTTGATTGTCGCTAGACGATTCCAAATGTACAAGGCAACTGCACTTTCAATGGTTACCGAACACACAGATACCACAAAGGAGGTCGTTCAGGTAGAATTGGCGGAACAACGCGATGCCGACGTCGAAACTACACCCGTTGACAAAGAAGTCGAGCAAACACGAGACACACGCGAAGGAAAGAAGGAAGGCGCTGCGTTGCGAGATCGCGAGCCAGGCAAATCGATCTTGCCGTTCTCGAGAGTACAGAAGATCATGAAAGCGGACAAGGTGCGCCCACTCGCTACACGGCGTTCATTACGACGGACGAGTGACTACAGGACGCGGGTCTAGGATCTCCCTATGATCGCAAGGGACGCGACGTTTCTGATCTCGCTTGCGACGGAAGAGTTTATCAAGAGACTTTCGCAAGCATGTCAGAGAGTTGCTGAAAGGGAGAAGAGAACAATGGTTCAACAGAAAGACGTCGGTAAAGCATTCTCGTTTTGTGTGGCACGCTACTCGCATCAACATCCCGCAGCCAGTATCGTCCGTCGAGCTGACGAGTTTCTGTTTCTGGAAGGTGGGTTTACACTACTAACAACCGATAGGTGACATCCGAAACCTCACTAATGTCGACTGTTGCAGAAATAATAGGATCTCGGGAGTCGACGGGTAAACGGAGGCCCCAGACAACCAAATCTGACGTTGGTGTACCTGGTGATCAAGATCAATCACAGCCAACGCTCCGCAATTTTATGCAGAAAACCAGCGAGAACGAGGACACGGGGGAGACTAACAACATTGTCATGAATGAAGATGGTATTATGTATGCTGAATGATGACGAGAGCAAATGTGTTCGCTGGGGGACGAGCTTCTGTTTATGACTGCCTTGGTTTGGGGATTTGCATGATGCGGGCTAGCTCATGCCAGGGAACCGTCATACATCATGACCACCTGGTACAATGGTCAATCGGTCAGTCTTTTTAGGTTGATTTCCTGTATCTTAATATTATCTGGCTCGTTCGTGTGTACGTAGGTGTTTCTATTCTTACATGTTTTCAAATATGAACGTTTGAACCCTCGCTGCTTTTGCTCGAGGTCGGGTGGGCCGAGCTCTTTGTGCTGTGTTGCAGACCTTTACTACGTAACAACGCGTGTTCGTTTCTCAAGATCTCAGGGCCGTGCATAGCAACTCCGTAACAACCACGATTTGATTAGGCAGCATGCAACCATCAGGTTAGAATTCTCGCCCACCTTCACACTTCAGACACTCATCGTTAAGATATATAGATATTCATGAGAAGCTGTACTTCGGCAGATACTTCCCTTTGCCCGAAGGTGAATAACAACTGGTCCGACCATCCCTCTTCGCAATATTAATCTGATTTGTCCGTCACAGGTACTCCCTCCCCTACCTCCCAGTTCCCCAGACATTCTCGATGGCATGGAAGGAAGTGATGTCACATTACCCTTGGTGGAGAAACAACTACCGCCGGCACTGTCAATTTGGTCGGCCGACACCGCAGATCTCTTCGTTCTGCTGTGTTCTTTCCTTCTGACTACAACATCCATCGTCCTTGTCGCCCTCATATTCCGTGCACAAGTGAACTCCTGGGACCACATCCCTCGGTCTTTGCCAATCCTACAGCGGGTAATCTCGTCACTCGCCGTGACTATCACGTCGGCAGTGGTAATGGTGGCCGGAAAGAGATACGTGCTCTTCAAACTCGCAAGAGGGGGTCTGCGTAGCAGAAGGATGGCCGTCTACAGCAACCCTTCCATTGGGAGCCTTGCCAGCTACTATATGTCACATGGCGCGGAGTTTCCCTTGCTTGGTTTGTTGGCCTTTTGGGGGCTGGCAGTGGTCACGAGCTTGACTGTCAATGACAGTTTGGAGATGGGGTCTATTTCGACCATGTTGAATATTGCAGTGCCCTTTGGTCCATTCCCATCAACTTCGAATTCTTCATTACTCGTCTCAGCCTCTGAACAATTAGATGTCGTCACGTCGGCTGTGTGTTTCGGGGTAACAGGCTCAGTCGGGCTCATCAACGTCACTAGTACCAGTACGACAACAGATCAACCGATGGGAACCATCTACTACCCCCCTCTCCCGTATGCGATGCGAAACGTTGGCTTTTCCTTCTCTACTACGATGAATGGCTTCAATATTACCATGGAACAGCTCTCTTCGGTCCCATCCACTGCTCGGAATCTTACCTGCGCGCAGAGTATCTTAACACCTTCCTTTGTTCCTTCCTTCAATCTGTGGTACGATGGTTCTGACAACCAAACACTTTACATTATTGTTACTTCCGACTCCAACACCTCCATACTTCGGTTCAGTGCCACTGCGATCATCTTGGGTGGGACGCTGTCCTCCACTGGCCATTACACAGAGTTTGCACTGAACGGGACATCATGGCCCAACGTGATGCCAAATGACGGTCAGTGGGCTCAAGATATCACCAGCCTAATCTGCAATGCCACCATCCGACCTGTTGGCACTTGCGTGGGATCGTCACTCTCAGACTTCGTGACTGATCTTATGGATAACTTCGGGGACCCCTATACCCACTGGAGCACGGTCCTGAGCATGGCGCTTGGCGCTTACAGCTCCGCGATGTGGCCAAACATCGGAGACCGCACGTTCGTTCAAGCCACATGGTACGGGATCAGCCTTACGTCGCGCTATGGGATTTACATACTGCTACTTCACATCGTCATGTCGCTCGTCATGCTGGTCGTCGTGGTGAGACTGCGCCTGGCCAGTCGTCTGAACGCAGATTTCATCAACTCGACGCGGCTGCTCTTGGACCCGCTGAAGAAGCCAGAATTGTTCAACGCATCCCTGAAAACGACGGTGGATGCGCTTGGAGACCCATACATGCTCGTTAGGGAGGACAGCGAGTTTTTGGTCGTGGCAAAAAAATCGACGACAAGAGAGAGGAGGAAACGGGCTGAAATGTTTACTCTACGGAACCCATTCGGTCGAACCTCGAAATGAAATGATATCTCCAGGCAGAATGTAATCCCGGCTATGTATGTATGTACAGTAGACTATCTCATAATCCATACTACCAAAATCTAGTGATTTTAGCCGAGAGTGTACGAAATCCTAATATGCATTATGAGATAGTCTACTGTACCTGGCGCAATCAATTGCCAATTGATTACACTACGTATACTAACCGCAAGTATATTGTATCAGCGTATGTAAAGTACGACCTTCTGACCGGAGCAGAAGGGCTCTGGATCTAGTCACGTTTATGAACGAGTCGTCCTTTCGAAATCTCAAGGTGTGCGGGTGAGATGACAAGTTTGTTAATGCGGTTGTGTGCAAAAACCGTAATAACGAGCACTTCCAGTCACGTCTCGAAATTTTGGGCATTATAGGTCGTATTCATAAGTTGCCGTACAGCTACAAATCGTGTCTAGCTTTTCACTGGTTACCTAGGATATATATAGAGCAACCGACTAGCGAGTGGGTAGGTGCTTGGCCCACCACTCGCAAACCATAACTATGATGCAGAACTGGCAGTAACGCCAGAATGACCAGATGTCTTCGGCATCTTCTTCTCCCCGGTCGCTAGCTGCTCCAGATCCGCAGCTTTGAAGTAATGCGGTGCGACTACAGACGAACGACGCGGAGTTAGTTGGCTGCATGCACGCATAGGTGCATAACGAAAATGTTACGACTCACCTTCCATTAGCCACGAGGGTTTAATCTCCATCACTTGTCTGTCAAACGGGCATCTAAGCACGAAGACGCCCAGGGGGGAAACATTGGACTCACCTCATGTACGACTTGGACGTCATCACAAGCTCGTAATACAGTATTGTCTTTACGGGAGGTTGATGTTGGAAAAGACTTGACGACGGATGAATGTACACTGTCTGGTTCGTTTTGAGCGTCCGGTACGAATCGCCACTTTTCTGCAGTTGTGACTGCAAAAGCCGGCGTCAGCCACCGTCTCGAATACGACCTCTCGTGCGACGGGCAAACGTACGGTGTTATAAAAGTATCCAGAGGTGATGGCCTTTTGAACGGGCGTGATATCGTTGGAGTTGGGGTTGCTCCTCACGATCACTTCGACGCGCTCGCATAGGCCCGCGAGCTGGTCCCTAATATCCCTCGCACGACTGAGGCTCTTGAATTGTAGGAATTGTTCGTAGCAGAATTGTTGTGAGAAATTGGTGTCGGCCCACTGTTCCCAGACGTTCAGTAGTGTGAAGTGGTCGCCCCCGGCACGAACAAAGTTCTGACGGGCTTGGTCGGCGTGGAGTTTCTTGTCCTTAGGGCGGTAAAAGAGAGACGAGGACTCGGACAACATTGATATGATTGTCAGGACCTGTCAAGTCTCAGCACACAGTTTCCGACCACCAAGACAACAAAATCACCCTCACCTCATCTGTGCAGACATACTTTTCACTCTCAATGATCGCCTTGCTAAGCATAGGATCTACCGGGAACTCTGCCATGCGTCTCCCAAGTTTCGTTAGCTCCCCCCTGTCGTTCAACGCCCCCAGCGCATACAGCAGTTCGAGCGCACGAATAAGCGTCTCTCCAGGTGGTGGATCCATGAACTCGAACTCCATGAAGTTGTTGATCCCCAGAGACTTGAGAAGAAGGACGGTCATACCAAGGTTCGTACGTTGGATTTCCGGGACGGTATTTTCTTCCAGTTCGTTCCCAAAGGCCCACTTCGTATAGAGTCGAAAAGCTTTGCCAGGCCCTACACGTCCTGCACGACCCGCACGTTGGTTTGCAGAAGCCCTCGAACACTGCGAGTCGGAGTCAATGTGATGAATCTTGGCTCGATCAGTGTATTAAACGCACAGGTACGACGACCAGGGAACTCATGCCCGTTCGCGGGTTGTATACGTTCTGCTTCACGAATCCCGGATCGATCACAAACACCACTCCATCAATGGTGATACTCGTTTCTGCGATGTTGGTAGCTAGGACGACCTTACGAGCACCTGAGGGTGTAGGCTCGAAGATCTTTGCTTGCATGTCAGACGGAAGATTTGCGTAGATGGGACAGACAATAAGTTCGGCAATCTTATTCCCAAGGGCGCGTGCGGTTTCCTGTAGGTTCTCCTGAGCAGCTTCGATTTCGTCTTGACCCTAAACGATGAACACGTCAGGGAATAGGTGGTGTGTTTAAACTCAGACTTACGGTGAAGAAAACTAGGATATCACCCTTCGGCTGAGTCGTGTGGATCTGGAATACAGTCGTTATGGCAGCATGAAGGTAGTTTGCTTCTGGCTGGGGGGTGTAATGAATATCCACCGGGTATCGACGTCCAGGTACTGGGAAGTATGAACACACCCATACAGAGTCGAGTCCAAACTCGCTCACCATAGAATACAGGCGCACCGTCAAAGTATTCGCTGAACTTTTCCGCGTCCATTGTAGCACTCGAAATCAGTAGGCGGAGTTCGGGTCGAAACCTCGCAATATCCTACTCATAGTTGATCAGTCTCCGAAAGACAACCATTGGTATGATCATCGCACCTTAACGAGAGCAAACAGGATATCCGTGCTAAGGGTCCTCTCGTGCGCTTCGTCAATTATCAGTGCAGAGTACCCTGCGAGATCCGGTTCTGTCAAGAACTCTCTCAGGAGCATACCGTCCGTCATGTACTTAAGCACTGTCTTGTTGCTCGTGCAGTCCTCGAACCGGATGGAATAGCCGACCTCATAGCCAACTTTGGTCCCCATTTCCTCTGCAACACGTGCAGCAACAGACATCGCGGCGACTCGCCGAGGTTGAGTGCAACCTATTTTCAAGCCATTCGCGGTATAACCGGCTTCGTGGAGATATTGTGGCAATTGCGTCGTCTTTCCAGAACCGGTTTCAGCCACTACGATCAGAACCTGGTGCTCTTTGATTGCGTCGAGTAGTTCCTCGCGATAGGTATAAATCGGAAGGGATTTTCGGGTCTCCTCAATTGTCTTGACTAGTAATGAGGAGTGAGAACAAGCTACGATGCGGAGGGCAATGATCGTACGCACTGCGTTGCTCAGCTTCCTCGATCTGCCGCTGGAGGAGCTTGTCCTTCTCACTCATCATACCTTCGCCCTTCAAGACCTGGTCCATGACGAATTTAATCGTCTGACTCTCGTCGAAAACGTACTCGTAATTATCCACAACTTCCCGCTTATCCAACGCGCCGGTTTTGAACGTACTATACTTCGCCTGACTGGCCTCCCACCGGTCGACGTCGGTCACGAATTCATCGTCGTTACGCTTCGCTTCTTCATATCTCTGATACAAAACGTTTTCTTTCTTTTTTCTATCAATCTTGCCTTGTTCTGTAAAATAATCTTCGGGAAGTTGGTATCCCTCCCACTTGTCGTTTATTTTGAGACGTTCCTCGACGAGGTTTAACAGCTCCTTTTTCCGTTCCAATTCTCGTTGTTCTCGTTTGGAAATCTTCATGCCCGTAAACAGGGCCTCGTCGTCGGCAATCTCCCTGCGTAACAATTCGACTTGTTGAACTTCACGTTTTGTGAGATATTCTTGACGCGAATGAATACGAAGCGACGGCAACGCTTGGGTGCGTGCTTCTGCGTCGTCGGCGAGCTGCCTGCGGGCAGCAGCCTCAGCGGTTGGAGCTGACACCCGGGACACACGATCCTCCGCATCTCGCTGGCGCACGCGCTGTGCGAACTCATCACGAGCCTTCAAATCCTCGATACGCTCTCGCTCTTTGCGGGCGTCCGTGTCGTCTTCCTCGGCTTCAACTGGCGGAGAAGGCTCTGGAGGTTGGGGTGCGTCGGGTTTATGACGTTTCCGCGCCGAATCCTCCTCGTCGCTCTCCCATTCCTCCCGCTTGCGGGGGTGTCGTTGTTTCCCGGCCCGTCCTTTCGACTTGTCCGCTAGCTCGACGACATCAACTCCGGAGTCGCGTTCGTCCAGCAAGAAATCGTATTGTTTTGTCATGAGTTCGCGCGCCGCTCGTTCTGCTTGTTTGCGAGCAGCATCGACGACGGTGGACTTGCGTTTCGATTTTCTGGGGGCAAGTTGAAACAGCTCGTTCGCGAATGTGTGTGCATCAGAGGAACTGGGCAGACCGGATTCAGTGAGAGACGTAAACAGGGCCTCGGGCGACTTCGAGGACGAAGCTAGTCACGAGGTGAGACGAAACGGTCGAGATACAGACTGCAAAGAACAGACCTGAGGCGACAATAAAATCGACGACGCTGCTTTCTGCTAAGCCAAAGAACTTGAGGCAATTATCACGGACGAATCTGTTGACGTCCGAGGTCGACATCATGAATGTAGTCCAAGTGATTACACAATCATCACCAAGCTAGACTAAAGGTCCTTACCCGCTAGGGATTTGTCACGTGGTGTCATATATGGCAGCCCATCGCACAATTCGCTTTTATTTGGTATCATTTCCCCAACACACGGTCGCGGATCTGGGCCGTCCGAATCTGAGCGATTGACGTTCACACCACACTGGTTACAGGTGTTGGAAAGATTGCAAAGCTTGTATTGAGACGATTGCGCACAATAATTCTATCTCGAAAAGTCGATGTAATGAATGTAACTCCGTGTGACGAGGCACTCAGTTAGTTAAAAAATGATGAAGAAAGCGGAGATCAGGACCAGAGACTTGTTAGAAACCGGGTAGATGCATAAAGAGACGATACCGATTCCATGGTTACTAGATCCGCCTCGTCGTCATTTACTCGAGGGGCGAAGTAAAATCCGCAGACAAGAACCAAGTAACTAAAACGCATCACGGTGAGCCGACCACTCCCCCGAGCGAGGTAAAGGGCATACCTGAGAATGAGGATGCTTCCTCGGTGATAGTTGCTCTTCGCTTCGATATACGTGTAGGTCATCAAGAATACGGCAAGGATGATGACCACGACGTCCCAACGCGGAAAGATAAGACTAGCATGGTTATCAGGATGATCCACACCTCGAATGAAACAGAAAGCAACTCACGTAAATGTGTAGGCAATTTCCCCCATCTTTTCGGGGGCGTACCACGCAGAAAATGCCACCATAGCAGGGACTTGGAGAAGGCACACTTGAAGCGCATACGCAGAGCCAATTTCCATACTGTGGTCGGCATGTCATCAGCGAACAAGATTGTAGCACTGATTGGCACAAACCTCAATGCAATGTTCTCGTTTAAAGCGAATGAGATGGCATTCATGAATTCCGTAGTATTGGGGACCAGAGCGAAAAGGGTGATACCAAGGAATTTCTCATCAATGCCGGAGTCCTTCAACACGACGTCCACGACATCAACAAGGAGCTCTGAAAGTTCGGTCAGTTATAAGTACAGCATTGTAGATGTAAGATATACCTGCGATGATCGCATAGAGCGCAGTACATGCCAACAACACAGCAGCGCTAGTCGTCCTGCTCCATTCTGGAGCCTCATGGCCAGCGTGACCACCAGCCCCAGTGTCTGCGTCGCCCGCTACGGATGTCCTAATTCGTCCTGGAGAAATGGAATGACCCTGTTGATGTCTTAGCGCACTAACGGTTGCAACCGCCACAGCCCGCGTAAAATCGTCCTTTGTCAGGCTTTCAGGTAGCTGAGTGTTCTTGATCGCTAGGTCTACGCTTTCTATGAGTGGTGTGAGGTGTTGGGTTGGGGGTGGAAGCGCATAAGAGACACGCCTGAACTGAGGAGAGGCGGGAGAACGGGAAATTGTGGATTGCTGTTGTATGGGGGTACTCTCTACGGACTTGGGAACAGGAATCTGATGGCTAGAAGGTATGTCACACTCTGGACTCGCAGGATCCGGACGTTTGGCTGTTTCTTGGACGGCAGGTTGCGGTATGTTGGAAGCGCGTTGATATCCAGAGAGACGGTGCGAAGGCGGAATTTCGAGCGAATGCAGTAGCGATTGGGGGTTTTGCCAGATCTGGGAAGCGTGGGTACGTAGAGAGAACCACAAGCCAACCAGATAAGACTAGGAAACTCTTTTAAGTGATCTCAATGGGGAACGAAATTACTGCAGTACTTACAAACAGAAGAATCACTGCACAGAAGTACATCAAACTCTTGACGGTTGACTGGTAGAATGGATCCTTGACGGGGTCTGTGTGCTTATAGTAGCAGTGATTGCACTTCCAGTTCGGAAGACTTCGGCCAGGACCATTAGGACAACCACTGCAGACCAACTGGAACTAAGGTTGCCAAGCGAAAGGTCAGGGCTGCATCACATTATGAGGCGCGACCATACTCACGTTCCCATATATCTGGTAAAATAATGTTGGCGTAAGTGTACCGATGAAAGCCATGATTAACATCATGCTTGTGACTCCCGCGCTCTTAGCGTTAAACTTCTGCTCCTTTTTTCTAAGGGCCCCCGCGCACATACTCGTACCTGGCATTAAAAGAACCCCTGCGAGTAGACTCCCCACGATTGATCCTTCAACGAGATGTCCCTTGCCCTGAGTAAGGGCGATGGAGTACAAGACGACTTCAATGAAGGAACCAAACGTAGCATTGATAACCGCACCCATGCCAATCGAGGACTGGGCTGAGATCGAGGCGACAGCCATGCCAATGAAGTACGAAAGCGGTATCACGCTCGCAAGGCTCATGATAAAGACGACTGACTGAGAGGTGAGGAAAGCGAGTATTGCTGGAACAGGTGTGATACGCTCGGCCAGGGGAAGTAATACGAAGCCGTCGAATATGACGAAAAACACGAAGGGAAGGAGATTGATGAAGATTATGTTAACTCCGCCGATGGTGTACTTGTAATAATTCCAGCCTATCGCGCGATACACGCAAAGTAGCACAGTTGACTTCGGTAATCCTGAGGTCGATGGCGCAGTTTGACCTTGAGACAAACGGGGATGTTTGACCGAGTACTCGACCGTGGCTGCAGCTGTAGAATTGGATGTATCACCGGTAGGTAAGACAGTTGAAGCGTCGGTTTGGGTAGATGTAACGATGACCACCGGAGGCGGTGCACAAAATCGAAGTCTCGTCGGGTCGGCGACTACGTACTTTATCAACGCCCAATTGAGCTTGGCCATAGGGATAGTGATGATAAGTGCCCAGCATACAAGACAGGCGAAGAGCATGAGCGGTGCGATCACAGTGCAAAAGGTAATCCAGAAGATGGTGCGGCCTAACCAATCTTCGGATACCCTTTGGTATGCATTGGTTGATGTAGTGGGCGACGGCGCAGCACCGTAAGACTTGGACGGGAGGAGGAATTGACGTATGGGGACTGTCGGGAGTAAGGACGTGCTCTCGTTGGGAGTGTGGGCCTGCACATATGCTTGGACTTCGCAAGGGGTGAGATGAGTAATAGTAGAGGACCCATTTTGGTTTCCATCGCCATTTTCCTCCAGCTGGTTTTCCTCATCACCGCCGTCTTCGCTGTCACCCTCGACATACTTCCCAAAAGGCCATGCAACATACCAACCCAAGCCAAAGACCAACGTAGAGTATCTGTGACCCCCCAAGGGAACGAAGTGCAAGATGGCGGAAACAGCAAAGCACGCTAAAGCCAACCACCAACCAAAGCAGACGACCCAGAAGATGTTTCCGAGTAACAAGTGGCGTTCCGCTTGTGCTGAAGGAATCGCATGGAGGGCAGCGTCTGCATTGCGGGTAATGGATCTGGATTTCTTGTACAGTGCGGGTTTCCAAATGGGCAGACCGAAGGGATGTTCGACGTTTATGAGAGACTGACGGTCTTTGAGTGTCATCGGATCATCATCGTCGCGGATTCGGTCAACGTCTTCGCTCTCCGGGCTATCGTCCGAGTCGCGAGAGTCATCAGCGACGGCCTTTCCCCGCGTACGACGATTGGGTCGCGTATCTTCGATCGCGTCATTCATCTCACTCTCTGCGTCCTCTTGCTCTTCACTGAGCATGTTGGCCTCCAAAAAGCTTCTCGTGTTACCTCGTGTGCTGCTCAGGCTGGCGCTTCTGACTCTGTCCCTGGAGGGGCTGGCGGACATGTTCCCTTGTGGCTGGTGGGAGGTGGGAGAAAGTGAACGACGTGAAGATAGGGAGTAAGAAGTTCCCTGATGATGATGCTGTGGTATTTCCGCAGCTGGCCAGTTATAGCTATGACTGCGACTAGGGGGGAGACGGGGGGGCAGTTGAACGTGCGTGGTTGGCATGGTGGGAGAACCTGGCGTAGGTGCCTGGTTATCGCCGTCTTCTTGCCCACCTCCAGAGGACTCGTAGAGCATAATGCCTCTCCCGTTGTTTAAGCAAACGACAGGCTTGAACGTCTGGCGTTGTGTGGTGTCGGATGCGGAGTGATCGTAGGAGGACACGGAAGGTTGCTATAAAAAGCACCACTCGTGGCGTAAATGTCGCCTCTCTGGAATTTAGTGGCTCACAATGGCTAGTACTGTAGTTCCAGCGTTGTTGACATGCAGTAGCAGTATAATTAAAGAAACTACCATGGAACACGAGCAAAGACCCAAAGGTGTGTTGTTTTAAATTAGGATGGTGCAGAGAACCAGACCTCTCATTTCCGCAACAATTTCTCTCTCAGCTCGGCTCCCTTTAGCTGAGCTCGCAAGTATTCCAGACGGTCTTGGTACCTAGCAGTCACTTCCTGACGCCGGCGTCGAATATCGAATAACTCAGTTTCAAGAGCTGTCATTTCTGGATCTTCATCCATCGTCGACATCGAGCCTTGTAACCTGACCAGGTTGACGCTTGATACGCTCCCTAGCTCTTCCAGACGCGGATGCGCGAGTGTTGCGGGAGTGGAGGAAGGGGGAACACGAGCACGTGACGATAATGACGACATAGATCTCTTTCGGTCTGCTGCGCTGGATACTGCCAGCACACTGGTTGTCCGAAGCGATGGATTGGGGCGATGGGAACGTGGCTGCGAGACATTAGTTCCATAAGAGGTGGTAGATCGAAGAGAGATTCCGTCTGCGTCAGAATTGTGGTATGGTGTCCCCCGGCCTGATGTACTTCCCCCAGCCGTAAGGAATGAGTCACTGTATTCTCCACCGTTCCTACGATTCATAGCCGATATCGAGGGTGAACGGGGTAATATTGCATGCCCCGGTATGTGCTGACTTCGGGTTAGCGCGCTGAGCTCTAGTCCATTGAAGGCGTCAAGAAGCCTCCGACCCTCCGCCTCCATTGCTTCAATCTCGAGACGAATATCTTGAGATGACTTCACCTTCTCGTCGTCCGGCGATGCATCGTTTGTGAGAATCGAAGGGGAATGTAGTGGATCAAGACTGCGGATCGGAAAGGAGGAAGGAGGCGTCACATTGCCTAGACGCCGTATACTCCGGGAGCTTGAATGGTAGGAGGCGCTGCCAAGTAAGCGATATTCTGTGCGCGACTGCGTGGACATCGCAGTGTGATTTAATCGTGATTCCGATTGAAGCGCAGGGCTAACACTTTTCATATCTGGGGGTATGGTTCTACGTTTGGAAGGGTTGGATGTCAGAGAACCCAGTGGAAATGTACTTGATGATTCGCTGATGGCAGTTTCTCGCGTCGAGGTTGCACTGACGCGACGGTTACTCCCACGCTTGAATAGATTGGACATGACCGATGTAACCGAAGATTTAGATCGAACCGAAGGTGTTCTGCGAGACTTGACCTGAAAATGATGTGGAGTATAAGCCTCTGGGGTGAGCTGCAGGGCTGCAAGGTGAATGAGGCTCGTTCAGATAACAGAAATCGAGTGAATTGGTCTACTCACCTTCATGGAGCGAACGGCTGTGAGAGCTCAAGGGAATGACAGGTGTCTCTGTGGGAACAGGGGTGCCACTCGCTAAGCGTTCGAATATGTTCTGCCGTAGTAGTCGGTATTCCTCGTCACTGAGTAAAGAATGAGAAAGGGTTCCTTACTCCTGTCCACCCTGCCAAAGGCTATCTGAAGAGACTTACTTTAGCAAACCTTCGGCATTAGCTACTGCCAATTCATTTAAGCGCTGCGCGAGAGTTGAACTGTCTTCCAAAGTGAACCCTTGAGACCTCAGCAGAATGTAAATACGGACGTTATCGCATCTGTGTGGGCTCGAGGTGCCGACCTAGGACTGGATGGTTCGAGTGACCGCAGCGACGGACGATTGAGACTCGAAGGGGATAGAGAATCCCGGTCGACGGATTTCTGTGACTTGCCACCAACGTGCAAGAGGTGGGGTGAAGATATGTTCACAAAGGTTTCTCGTTGCTTTCCTTTGTATTTACCATACTGCGGGGTAAAGTCGGTGAGTGGCGAGGATGAAGACATGAATGTGAGAGTGCTGACGAATCGGGACCGGATGACCTGGACCACAGACCTATCATCCTCGAGGAAACTGGTATCCTCGGGTGTTCTGGAGGAAAAGAAACCCATTTCCCACCGTGGCCGATGGCCTGTTAGGTCTCTTCGCTGGGCCACGAGCGAGATGAGGTATTTCAAGAAGGTATCACGGGTTAAGTCGGGTGTCAGAGGGTCTCCATTTCCCGCTAAGTCAGCCGAGGAATGAAATTAGAAAGACATCCGACACTGCGTCTACTCTAAATTTCGGTGCCGGCGTGTACTAGTACGTAGTACGTACCCTAGCGCTCCCGTTCTCATGTTATCCCGTTCATCCAGGTTACACCTCGGGAGTAGTGCCTTCAAGGCACTACTACAGTCCACTACTTGTCCACATGGCCTCGTGCTTGGAAAATGTCGCCGTGCACTCGTCGCAAGGTGCTTCTCTACCGCTGTCAACGGCCCTGGCATCCCACCCCCTTTGAACGGGGTAAGGGTACTTGATCTGACAAGGGTCTTGGCTGGTCCGACCTGTTCCATGCTCTTGGCGGACTTGGGGGCAGATGTCATCAAAATAGAAGAAATATCCAGAGGAGATGACACAAGTCAGTTATCCACGGTTTCACCTCATTCTCATTTGATGGGACCTCACATTAACGATCAGGATCGTGGTCACCCCCATCTGCTCCTCTGATAGAGGACGCACCAGCCGAAGCCACTCATCTACCACCCGAATCAGCTTATTTTCTTGCGGTCAATAGGAACAAAAGATCAATCACTGTTGATTTCAAACGCGCTGAGGGCCTCGAAATCCTATACAAGTTAGTCAAGTCATCAGACGTCCTTGTAGAAAACTTCGTGTCCGGCAAGCTCGCTTCCTTGGGTCTTGGCTGGGAAGACTGCCAAAAGATCAACCCCCGGCTCGTTTATGCTTCAATCACTGGTATCGGTTTTCCTTCTTAACATGTTAATCTCATTTACGACAACGTGGGTAGGTTATGGGCAAACGGGACCTTATCGCGAGGCCGCAGGCTACGACGTAATAATCGAAGCGGAGGCAGGCCTGATGCACATGTTCGCACGTTGTTTCTATTTCCTCCGTTTCTGTGTAACATGAACTACGTTAGCACAGGTGAAGCTGACCGCGCCCCATCCAAGGTTGGAGTGGCTGTCACTGATATCATGACTGGCCTCTATGCCCATGGCGCCATTATGGCTGGGTTGCGTTCCGTCAACCAAACAGGCAAAGGGGTGTGGATTGATTGTAACCTATTTGAGACCCAAGTAGATATGTCTCTTTATTTCAAGTTCCCCACTTATATCGTTCAGCTCGCAGGACTTGCGAACATAGCTTCTAATTACCTCATTGCCGGGCAAGAGGCTTCTCGTCACGGAACTGCACACCCGTCCATAGTACCATACCAGGTCTTCCCCTGCCAGGATGGCTTCTTAATGATCGGTGCGGGCAACGACAAACAAGTAGTGCCATTCATTTCGTTGCATCTAGACTGACTGAATTAATCTGGCCACAGTTCAGGCTTCTGACTTCCACGATCCTGGAGAAGCCTGAGTTTGCAGATGACATCCGCTTTTCGACAAACGCAGCTCGTGTAGCGAACCGGGAAGCACTCGTTGACATAATCTCTACGGTGCTGAAACAACGCAATAGAGATTATTGGATCGAACGACTAACTGGGGTTGGGTTCGTATCATTCGGAATGAAATGCATTCGGAAAAATGACATGATTTCCGCAAGCATTCCGTTCGGACCGATCAATAATATTAGTCAGACATTCGCGCATCCGCAGGCCGTTGCGCGCGAGTCGACGGTAAAGATTGATGTACGCAACCCACCTATGCAACGTGCTTCAGGGCTAAGACACTCTCGTTTGGGTAGCACCCTCGCGCGGGCAAAGTTCGCATGGTTGCGCCACCAGTTACCTACAACGGCAAAAGGATGCCAGTGAGGCGACCACCGCCTTGGCTTTCACAACATACGACAGAGGTATGTGCGCCACATGCATGTCTCGTTGCCACCGAGCTTCTTATGTGGGTCTGCAGATCCTGCAGGAATTGGGGTACTCGGTGCATGAAATCGCGAGGTTGCGTGCGAGCAAGGTCGTGTAGCAGGTGTGCTGAGGGAAGAATGGGGTACCGGGTGTGACGAGTGGTGGGCTCGTGATCGGATGTCCGCTGTGGGTCGACTCGCAAAGGTGACGCCGTAATGGACATGGTGTCCGCATTTGCAATCGCATAATAGGGTTTTTCCATTGGTGGTAATGTCCGCTAGTGCTCTTGTGTAAGGGGGGTATGTGGTCCGAGTATAGAAAATGCTGTGATGTGATCTTAAGGTCGATAATCAGTCGGCTGTCCACTTATGTACTTGGCTCCGGAAGAGATCCTCTGGCCTGTCTGACTTATAGTCTATTTCATACTTCTTTACCCTTGCTTTTGTCTATAATTGCCCCTCTTTCTTTCTTCCTCGGTCATGTCTTCCCGTTTCGCAGACCCGACGACAATGCGGACCCGCTCTCCCATCTACCACGACGAGAGCACAAGGCGGCCTCCGCCGTCTCCGTCCAACAAAGCTCCGCCACCCAAGAAGTTTGACGCCAAGTCTCGTGCCGTGTCCGAAGAGCCGTTCCTTCCTTCCAGGGCGGGGACGATCTCATCAGAGCCGCTCGTAGAGTCATGTCTGGACAAGGTACGTCGTCCCCATCTCACGGATCTTTGGTAGCTGGGCTTCCCCATGTTCCTCCAAATGTTCACCACGCATGGCGCTAACCACCACCCTCTCTTCCCCAGTCGTCTAGCAATCGTATCATCATTGATATGGAGATATTCGGACAGATACTCGAGCTGGACGAGGAAGACGAGAGGGAGTTTACCCGTGGCATGGTCAAAGATTACTTGGAGCAAGCAAAAGCGACTATTAAGTTCATGGACGACTGCTTGTGCGCTGGTCTATCCTTACGGAATAATAATGACGTCTCACTCACTCGCCCAGCACAAAACATGACCTAACACAGCTTAGCAAAGATGGCCACTTTCTCAAGGGCTCGTCCGCTGCGTTGGGAGTTGTCCAAGTGCAGGGAATCTGTGAGAAGATACAGCATCTTGGCAACCGGGTTGACCCCGACAAGGGGACAGAACCCAAGATGTCGGTTGAAGATGCGCTTGCGAGGATCAAGCCGTTACTGGCTCGGCTGAAAGACGAACAAGCCACGGCGGAGAGATGGTTAAACTCGTTCTTTGAGGAACTCGAGCCCCAAACCTCCTAGGACATTCAGTGGTCCGCAGGCCTCTGGGATCCGACGGTGGTTACTGTGTGATAGCAGTATAAACTGCATGAGCCAGGCACATGCTGCGACATAGGAAGACCGTATAATTCTGTATCTGACCATTTCATCCCGCGTTTGCTATCCACATTACCTTGCTCTCACATCCGCTCTTCCCTTATTACCTATGCCTTAGTTCCATCATGTGAAAACTTTTAATCACCTTTGAGTTCGAACTTTGATCCACCATTATTGCTGTGTCAAAGAACCAATTTACTTCTGATGAACCCAGATTCGAAGTGGAGTCCCTGGATCTTGGTAACTCACTGGGAGTAAAGAGATTGAATTGTGATATGCTAGCTACGGAGTCCGAGATCACACAGGTCACACGGGTAAAAGTCACGTACTAAACATTGTTGTGCACGACGCGACGCGTCCTGCTGTCACCCACGACTGTGACGGTCTACTACCATGAGCTACGAGGAGCTTGTACTGCCTACTCCCGAGCGATTTTCTGCCTTTCCGTATGACCCGCCCTATTCCATTCAAACAGACCTCATGAAACATGTATATTCTTCTATTGAACGAAGGCACGTCACGATTGTCGAGAGTCCTACTGGCACGGTGCGCTCCACGAATGACATTATGGCTTCCCTCCGAATCGTTGATACCCATTTCAGGGAAAAACTCTGAGTCTCCTCTGCTCAAGCTTAACCTGGCTCACTGACGAAAGGGAACGGGCACGCAAAGGACAGATTTCCCAGCACGCGGTGCAAAGTGCTGGTAATATTCGTCCCATGCTTGCGAAGTTGAAGGACCGCGTCTCATCCATCGTATGACAGGACCAGCATGGGTCTCGGCTCAAGCAGCTCAGATAAGACAAAGAGAGCTTGAAGGACAAGACCGCGAATACGAAGAAAGACTCGCAAAAGCGAGAAAGGCCGAAGCACGCTTGCGAGCGTTGGCAAATGCGAGGGTCCC
Source organism: Brasilioporus rufonigricans (assembly GCA_038089195.1). Taxonomy (NCBI): domain Eukaryota; kingdom Fungi; phylum Basidiomycota; class Agaricomycetes; order Boletales; family Boletaceae; genus Brasilioporus; species Brasilioporus rufonigricans. The sequence goes on along the minus strand of JBBPKJ010000085.1, from coordinate 7,769 downwards.
CAAGCGTCAAGTATGGTAGTTGTCAGCCGAGTTCATGACGTCTGACACTAGGAGACAGCGTGTACCCGCCAAGACTACACAAGCACCTGACGAACAACACGAAGAGTTGTATCTTCCGGATCGTGAAACAGATGAGACAGAAGATAATGTTTCTCCTGCCGTTCGTGAACTGATGGCAAAGTATGTCGCTCTTGAAAGTGCCAGAGTGAACTCACTTTAAATTTTAACACAGGCTTACCAAAGCTGTCACAGATCATAAACGGGTCGACGCCCAGGAACCGACGTGCACCAAAGTTTACTACGCGTCCCGCACTCATTCCCAGTTGACTCAGGTTATTCCAGAACTTCAAAAATTAAAGTTTCATCATGTTTCTTATCAGCATTCTTCACACGGACGTGGTGACGAGGCCTGCTCTACTTCACAATCGTCCGGTCAAACAAGGAAGCGAAATGTAGAGGTGGATGAAGAAGACCGTATCGAGACTGATCGACGGCAGTGGCGAACCGTATCTCTCGGGTCACGAAAACAGCTCTGTATTAATGAAGATGTCAGGTCAAAGCCGGGGGACCTGGATGAAACATGCCGGGAGTTACAAGATGGTCAAGGCGTTTGTTCAATGTCACATTAGTCGGCTGATCATGAAAACAGGACACAAAGAAAGACGGTGTCCGTGTCTTCCTCCCCCAGATGACCAAGTCCGCTTGATTGATCTTCGAGATCAAATACTGGTCAGTCTATGGTCTAACATCTCCAGGTTCGGCGATGTTCACCACTATTTCACAGGGGTCTCCAAAAGATATTGAGGATCTCGCTATCGCTGGAAGGAATGCTCAGACATGCCCGTACTATGGTTCTCGCAGAGCAATCCCTCAAGCAGAGGTTCGTCGTTCGATGCTCGCTACCTGTTGTATCATTCTGACGCCATTGATCGTACACCTAGCTTGTGACCCTTCCGTACAATCTTTTACTACAAAAAACAGCGCGAGAGGCTCTTGGGATAGACCTCTCGAACCAAATTATTATCATCGATGAAGCTCATAGTAAGTGCTAGCACTCTAGAGTCGGTCCCTTAAATCACTCATTAGACTTGATTCCTACTTTACTTTCATTGTCGAGTATCCGTGTGACATCTCACATATTGTCGGCCTCGTTACATCAGGTGACGACGTATTACGAGAAATTCCGGTCACATCTTTCTGCGCTACATGGTCTCCACCTCAAGCGCCTTATCAACTACATGGAAGCGGTTCAGAAAGTCATGGATGACTGGAAAGCGGCCAAATCAGGGGCTGGCTCAACTGCTGACATGAGGATCGAGGTTTTCACAATTCCAAGCTTCACGGAAAAGCTTGGAAGGAAGGCAGTGGGGATCAATTTGCTTGAAATCGAGGCATACTTGAAGAGAAGTAAGGTAATCTTCAGTTTTTCTGGGCTCGAGCATCTTCTCTATGACAATCCAGATTGCAAGAAAGATATCTGGTTACGCTCAAATGGTGTCAAGTCAAGACGGTCGAAGTAGGTCATGCCACTTTTTCGTTTCGTCTCTCTCTGACGTTACATTAGATGCCGCATCCAGGAGGCCAGCGAGCCTAAGCACTCCACCACTCCATGTAATTGAAGCACTTTTGGTCGGACTCGTCGGTGCCAGGGAAGGTGATCACGAGCTATCTAGGATTTTGCTATCATCCCATAACATATCATCAGACGGGCGTATCATCCTCTCCCTTGGAAGTGACAGCACACGTCCAGAAGAGTTGGAGATAAAGTATCAGCTTCTCAATCCTTCGACGACATTCCGTGAAGTGGTGGAAAGCGCACGGTCAGTCGTGTTAGCAGGCGGAACTATGTCTCCGGTTGTTGTGGTTCGTAGTTGCCTGTGTGTTGTGAGCTGACGAAACGATAGATGTCAGATGTGATTGCACAACTGTTCCCCTGGTTGCCCTCCGAGCGGTTATCGACATTTTCCTGCGGCCATATCGTCCCCAGGTCGCATGTTCAAACGTTATGTGTTACTAAGGGTCCGGCGGGTTCCCTTCTGGAATTCAAATATTCCAAACAGACAGATCAGCGTTTGCTCAATGAACTGGGACAACTTCTATTAAACCTTTGCAGTGTGATTCCTGAAGGGATGGTTGTATTCTTCCCATCGTACTCGTCTTTGAACCTTGCCCAGAAGGCGTGGAATACGACACAACATATTGCCAAGTTTGGAGCAAAGAAGATGGTTGGCCCTGATCTTTCGTGATGAAAGACGGGTGATTGAAATTGTTACAGGTATTCTTGGAACCTCGCGCTAGTAGTGAGGTTGAATCAACATTACGAGGATATGCAGATGCGGTAAAAACTTTGGTTCGTTTACGGATTGCATTCTACACAGCTTCTTACTATCCACCAGTCGGCTGATATGTCCGAGAAGAGGACAGGTGCGATACTCTTCGCAGTGGTTGGTGGCAAGCTCTCAGAGGGCCTGAACTTCTCGGACGAACTTGCCCGAGCCGTTATAGTTGTCGGCCTCCCGTTTGCAAATAAAGGTTCCCCGGAGCTACAAGAACGGATGCGATATGCAAACGAAGTGGAAAGGAGACTTGGTAAGAAAGGTCATCCAGGGGCCAAGGATGCCGCCTCGGAACTATATGAGAACATATGCATGAGTGCGGTTAATCAAAGCATTGGTGAGATGATCTTGAGGTTCCTTGTCCGAGTAATATTTAAATGTTTGTAGGCCGAGCCATTCGCCATCGTATGGATTGGGCATCTCTCGTTCTCGTGGATTGGCGTTACTCTTCAGCAAGCATTCAGAGCAAGTTGCCTGCATGGATCCACGATGGAATTACTGTATGCGATGGATTTGGACAAACTATGAAATGCCTCTCTCAGTTCTACCGAGAGCAGAAGCAAAGCAGATTTCCTATGGTGACTCATTTGCAAGCTTTAAGAAAGTAGATATGGCAATCTACCAACATAATCTATGTAATCTCTGCAATCTCTGATGGGTGCATTGGTTCATATCCTCAGAACTCTGTTGGACAACTTCTCTAATTATGCTGTACTTTTTGGATACACTTATGTATGTTATCATGCTTGTCTGTTACCACCTTTCCATTCTTATTATCATATACATATCATAACAATGAAATGTGAGTATAGCCATCTTTTCATCTGGTAGAGTAATATAAGGTTGCTAGTAGTCTATAATGCTGGTAGTATGGTGATAGTAATGGCTTGAAACTTGTAGGAAGTGAACAATATGATAACAGGTGCAATATTGTCAAACTTGGGCAAATGTACTCTAGTTAACTCTAGAACTCCAGAGTTAGGTTAGATTGTATAGGACTTGGCTTCACCTTATGTGGTGTGCCCTTGCATAGGTCTAGTTGTTCCAAATTTTGGAGGGTCAGAGGTTGGAGATAGAGTCATAAGGACTCAAGATGGAGTGAAACAAACAAGATGAGGAGTGTCAAACTCAGTCAGTTGAAGGGGGACAAGAGGTGGAGAATGTCAAGTTAATTGATATTTGAACTAAGATATCTAGAGACAAAAGTATGGAGTTTATATACTAGGCCAGAGTTGGATTACTGAGATGAAGACAACATCAGGTAGACCTACAATGTGCAAAGGTATGGAGGTGAAACAGGATTGAAGAAGTGTCAAGGTAAAACAGAAATAGAGAGGTGTTGGAGTGAAACAGGAGTGAAGAGATATTAGGATGAAATGTGTCTGAAGTGGTCCAAGGAATAGATCTAAGGTATGAAAGGAGAAATGGACTGGAGGACCAATGGAGTTGGTTTGGAGAAGAGAAGTCTGGAATTAGTGAGTAAAGATAGTCTGAAGTTAGTCTGGAGTACTAGAGTTGGGCTTAGTGGAAATCTAGGATATGACAAATATACACTCATTACAGGTGACTAGGGATCAATGATATAAACTAAGAATCAATGGTACTATTTGTCACTGATAGGAAATAGCATGGGTAAATCCATGGATATCACGGAGCATACTTATACCCACACCTATCATATACTCATATCCACAGTGTGGGTGTGGATTTTTTTATGGATATAACAATCCAAACCCACATCCACAACCATGATGGGTTTACCCATATGTTACCCTATCTTACTAAGCAACATTACCCAAGTGGTTTGATCATGATTAGTCTATTATGTTACAGACTTGAACATAATACTTGTTATGCTAGACCTGGGTAGGGGCTAGGGTAGTCCTGTAAAACGAGAAGTAGGGACTAGGAAGGTCGGGTGACCAGTCAGGGGTTCTGCTTAGGTAAGTGGACGGATGGTTCAATGAACCAACAGGGATTCTTCTTAGGAGAGCGAGAAGCTACTGAGATAGCAACAAGGACTTGGTACTTGGATTTGTGGAGTGGTTACCACCTAGGAAGGGACTGGTTACCCTTAGCTACTCACTTAAGAGTGGAGTAAGACTTGGAACTAGAGTAGATTGCGATGAAAGTACAGGAAGAACAGGAGTGAGGAAAAGTACAAGAGGATCGCCAGGTTTATATACTACTGTACCTGCTTTAGGGCAGGTGTGGGAAAGATGACTAATAAGCGATCAAAGCGGATAAGTAGTAAGCGTGAATGAGTAATCGGCCAATGAGTCATCGAAGATGAGTCATGGCAAGAAAAGGAATGTTATACAGCTGAATTGAACTGGAGACTTCAGCACAGAGCGAAGAAAGAAAAGAAAAGAAATGCATATAAGCAGGGTTGAACTGGGGACTCCACATGGAGTTGGAAAGGTGAAAGGAAAAAGTGTAGTCCCCTGAATGAATTGTAACAATACTTGTAATGATGAAGTGCACTCCAGTGCTCTGGATTTACATATCCCTGACTTTGGAAGGTACTCATGAAGAGACTCAACATCCAAAGGGAGGTTCCTTTACTTTCAAAGTGACAAGGAGCAAAGTAGTGTAATAAGATATCATAGAACTAGCTAGGGATTTACATGAGTGAGCTAGCTAGTTTTTATACTAGTACATGAGGTTTAGGGCAGGCATGGAATGTCAAGGAATAATAGAGAACAAGGATGTGTCATCACTGCATAGACCAGATGGAATAAAAAGGAAGATAGTGTAAGTGAGAATGCAGGACTCTAACCTGCAAAACAAATGCTTAGCTATAGAATGGAGAGATCAGGGCATGCAACACTATGAGAGAAGTGTTGTAGGAGGAGTGAGTCCAGATGTAGGATTCTCTGAAGAAGAGAGGAACAATGAGAATGTTCTCAGGATATAACATAGTGAGAAAAGAGAAGAAGCTTGTGTGAGCAAAGGGAAAAACATGGTCATGTTGAAATGTAATAAGGAAAAGACTGAGGTGCAGGCAGACAATTGTAACAATACTACAGTGACTCCAAAAACTATTCCAATGTTTAATCCAAATGCAACATGTGAAGTGTCCTGCAATCACCTGTGTGAATTTCACTACACTTATGTGAGATGAAATATAGTATAGACTCTTGGCTACAAAATGATCCTTAGGTCATGTGATTTGGCCTGGGGGTTCCAAAGACATGTCCATTACAAAATGATGACCTCATTGAAATAGTTTATTTACTTTTTATTTAAGCATTGAAATTACATTTAAATATGGCCATATTTGGCTCTATAAACAAAGACACATATTTAAACAGTATGTCTGAGTCTCAAAAACATTTCCACATATCTTTGTTTCATACTTTCATCATTATGCAATCACTTTCAACAGATCAAAAAGCCAACATTCTTGCTAGGCTTGATGCTGGTCATTCTACAGTGACTCCAAAAACTGGCCCAATATTTGATCCAAATCCAATGTGTGAAGCACACTGCAATCATATGAATGAATTAGACCTTATTTTGGTGGAACACATTGTATTATGAACTCTTGGCTACAACTTTGCCCTATCCATCACATGATTCCATTCAATTTCTGCCAAGATATGACCATTACAAAATGAACACCTCATTGGGCCAGTTTTGTCACTTTTTATTTGAAGATTGAAATCTCTATCAAATCAAGCTATATATATTTGGCATTGTTGGTGTTACAAACAAAGATATATATGTAAATAGTATGTCTGAGTTTCAAAATGCTCCCACATATCCTCATTCTCTACTTTCATTACCATGCAATCTCTTACAGGTGATCAAAAGCCTATTATCTTTGCTTGACTTGATACTGGCCACTTAGCCCATATTATTGCCACCCAGCTTAGTGTTTGATGTACTATCATATCAATGCTATCCTTCCATGAGTGCCCAGACCTTCAGAAGTCCACTGGTGGTGTCACATCCATCATTCCAACCTCCATCATGCCTCCTTTGGCCATTTCTGCCCACTTCTGCACCCTTAGTCCATCATTATCCTCATCCCTTGGAGTTCCATTCTGGAGCTTGTCCTCCACCTGGACATATGCTGGCAGCATTTGGACTTTTATCTACTTTTGTATATCATTGTACTCAGACCCTTGATCATTCCTTGGTAGCTTATTTGACAGCTCCCTACCTCTCTGCCACATCACATATATTACCCCTGTAGTTACTTCATGTCTTTGTTTCATTTCCATTCTTTGTACCTTACTCTGACTATGCTTAAGGACATCTCCTGTACACTACTTCTTAGTACTAATATTGACTAAGACAGCCTCCTGTCCCTGTCTGATCTCTATTCCTTCTCCTGTCAGAACTTTGCTCCAAAATACAAGGACATGGACTTGTTCAAGGGTGCAACACATAAATCCTGCACTGACATCCTCACTATGTCCTTTCTCTGCTCTGACATCTCTATCCTGGACATTATGTCCATCTCTATTATCCAACCCCCAACTCTGCTATCATCCTTTGATTACTGGTTGGACTTGGGCTGAAGGATCTGGTCCTAACAGGTGGTCATCCATCCAAGATTTCTCCTATCAATATTCATCATTCTGTTCATTTTATCCCCTCTTGTAAAGCAAAGAATGCTGTTCAAGTAACCAAAATACTCTCTAGTCTTACCAATCCACCCATAAATCCAAATACTATTCACTAGCACTTGAAAAAAAGTGGCATAAAAGCTGTTTCTAAGCTAAGATGTTACCTTCTTTTATTGAAATATTGTGAAACCTAGAAAAACTTACATATCCTCACAAGAACTGGACTAAAGAGGGCCAGAAAAAGGTGATATGATCTAATGAGACCCAAATTAATCACTTTGGATCAGAAATGGATGTGGAAAAAGCCAGGTGAGAGGTTCAATGATAGGCTAGTAAGGAATGCCATTAGATATGATGGATATTTATGATGATTTTGGACTGTATGACTTAGGAGAGAATTGGCTATACTATAAGGATAGATGGTAGGATGGATGGTGATCCTTACCTTCAAGTTTTGAAGGATGAACAGCATTCTTTGCTCTACAAGAGAAGATAAAATGAATAGAATGATGAATATTGATAGGTGAAATCTGAGATGGATGACTGCCAGTGGACTTCTGAAGGTCTGGGCACTCATGGAAGGGTAGCATTGATATGATAGTACATCAAACACTAAGCTGGGTGGCAATAATATGGACTGAGTGGCCAGTATCAAGTCAAGCAAAACTTTTGATCACCTGTAAGAGATTGCATGGTAATGGAAGTAGAGAATGAGGATATGTGGGAGCATTTTGAAACTCAGACATACTATTTACATATATATCTTTGTTTGTAACACCAACAATGCCAAATATATGTAGCTTGATTTGATAGAGATTTCAATCTTCAAATAAAAAGTGACAAAACTGGCCCAATG
>JBBPKJ010000084.1:0-52583 GCA_038089195.1 Brasilioporus rufonigricans | reverse complement strand
CATTGTAACCCATTTTTTACATGAGCCTCTATGACTCTACGTAGTTTTTTATTTATGTATGGATGACAAATGACGACGTGTTCGCAAGTGGTGTGCACATTTTGCAACACCGGTCTCACGATAGTATAATGTGTCATGAAACCGGAAACATCCGGACCTCCGAAAGTCTGGCAAATACTCTCAATGAGTACCTTCGGGAACTGTCCTGAAGCCATCAGGTTTGAGACTAGTGGACAAAGGAACTACCTGCAGCAGTACACCGGGTGAGTTCTCTGTAGAGCTTAGTAACGGCTTCGAACATCCGACGTGACACAAAGCCAGGACGGAAGCAGTACGTGGACCCCCAGTGAAGATATGAAGCGAACTTGAGGTTCCCTTTCAGTAAGTAAGCCCTTATGGACCGAAGAATGACTGGTCAGACTAATTACTAGCCAAGGTCGATGACTACATGGATATCATCTAAACACTCAAGCCACAATGGAATCCTGTTCACATCCCCATCCGACGTACCAATTACGACGCCCGATGCACCAAACACACCCCCTCCACGGGCAATAGCTCGCTTTCCCTGAACCGCATGCTCACCGCACCTGGCCTCACTACACGCACCCATCCCCTCCCCCGCCGCTCCCGTTCCAGCACCAAGCACAGGTGCGCGCGTCCGGCGTGGAGCGCCGCGTACCCAGGTCGGCCGGACCGCATGTCATAATCCACGACGCCGAGCACAAACTCGCGCCCGCGTCCAGCTCCAGATTGGATGTCCCGCTCACGCTCGCTGTGACGCGGGTCGTGCTCGTACTCGTAATTCGTCCGTGATGGCCCGTGGCCGTGTTGCACTGCACTAGCGAACGAAACGTATATCTGGATTGGCTCCTGAGCCACTGCGAGCGCAGGTGTGAGTAAGAACCGTGCGGTATGCGCGTCGGTTTGTTCGAGGGGTTCGCAGTAGGCGGGGACAAGGACGAGTCGGGTTCGGAGGCCGAGCTTGGTGAACTCGAACGCAGGGTCGCCAAGAGCGCTCGATGGCGTGACTATGTCGCTCTGAAATGCTTGCGGGCCATAACATTGTGGGGAGGACGGTAGCGCGAGAGACCATTGCGAGGGTTTTCCCGCCCATGCGAAAAAGTTGGGCTCGGTGCACTCCTCCGCAATCGCGCCCATGAGCTTGAAAAACGCGCGGGCGCCGTCACCGTACGCGATTGGCATGGTGACATCAAAGAGCCCGAGAAGGGAGTATGCCATGTCCTCGACCCGAGACGTGGTGCGCTGTGAGGCCCATCTCATCTTCTCGGATACTCTGGTACAGCTTGGGACAAAGCTTCGTATGTCGGCTTCGGGGATACCCGTCACTTTGGTGATGGCAGTGATGACGGCCTCGTTGTCCTTGTCGTTGACGCGCACCTCGTCGCGGCTATCCTTTCCCAACCGTTCCTCCCTCCGACTTTCCACTGCCACGGGACAGATCGGTGACCAGTTCTTGCCATAAAACCGAATCTTGCGCGGAAGGAGGAGCTCCTGTAAAGCCCAACCTCTTGTAAACCATGGGTCTTCCATGAAGTCATCCAGCGTCGACGAGTTCCCGAGATGAACGATGCATATACCCGCCTCCGAGTACCAGACGCCCATCGATAAGATGGCTTCTTCGAGTTCCGTGCTACTTTCCTTATTGATGCAGCACGTGTCCGACCAAACGTATTCGCAACCATAGTCCGTTCTGGCTTTCTCGCAAAATTTGAGGAGCTTCTGGTATCCCGGTCCGCTTGGAGCAGATCTTCTGGTGACTTGAAGTCTCTTATTGGGTAGTTCGTGAAATAAGGGTTCCCCATTGCCCCATCGGTGGGAAAAGACGGCGAAGCTGATCATCCCCCGAACGTATTCCGTCTTTACGGCACGTTATCAGGATCTCTCCGGAGTAGGAACTGTGCTACAGACTTACGAACGGCGCAACGACCTCTGGATCTATCACGGCAACGCCCAATTTTCTGGCTTCCTCGTCTTGTTCGAGTAACAGTTTCGCGAGGTGTGAATCGGAGAGAGACTCGATCCGCAGCTTGAACGTCTCCCACATCTCGTTACGCGAGACCAGTGTCATGTCGTTGACGCGAAGAAGATGGGTTGGGAGGGTATTGAAGACATAGGTCTCAAAGGTGGTCTCAAGACGTTGGCGCGCTAATGTCTCTCGTTCACTGAGGCTGAGCTGGGGTATGGACGGAGCTGTGGGGAGCGGGGTAGCGTGGCGTCTGGGCGAGGAAGATTTGCTGCGGACGCCCCTGGTTGCAGAGCTGCTACGCCCGCGACGAGTGCGTGGGCGTGCGCCATAGTCTGACGTGTTATTTGTCGTCGTAGATGATTGCCGTCGTGGGAGCTGAGGTGGGGTGTCGGGAGGGCTGGGGGTCGCCCAGCCATCGCGATCGTCGCGATATCGGTGATAAGAGTGGTGTGGACCTGAACCTTGTGGTGGACGGCGCCTGGATGAGCCAGAGGCCTGCTGGGGTGTGGCCCGAGCGTAGTGGTAAGAGTCGTCGTTGTCGGGGTAGTCGGTCCAGGAGGGGACCCTGCGTGAATGGAACATGGCTTGATAAGAGGTGATTAGACTATAACGTCGATTGGACTACACTATCCGGCTTCCACCAACTCCGCTTCTCATACCATGGGCAACACCATCTCAGCCGTTCGCCATGCATTCAACGAACTGCTCGACGATATGCGCACTTTCAAGACATTGTCAGACCGCATCAACACGGAGCCGGGTCTACCGCTGGAGAACCCGACCCGTTCCTTCTGGATGTACCCTCCGTCTCCTATTGCGCAGTACTGTTCCGACTTGCCACGATACGCAGACGTCGTCGTCATCGGATCTGGCATCACGGGTATGATAGAAAACGACGACTATAAGAGAATCTAGCACGCGGCTATCGAGAGATAACAAGCTCAGTCGCGTGCAGGAGAACGGACTGGTAATATTCACCTATCGAGAGATAACAAGCTACGTACGGTCAGCTTGTGTAAGTAAAGCGTATGGTATGAACGGCTCACCTCAGTCGCGTGCAGGAGAACGGACTGAGGTGTACCGGGTCGAGAAGGTACATCTTATATACGGTAAAACGTTATTGTATCGAAGAAAGGGGATACAAGGATCATACACGAGATCCGTGTTAGCAATGTACACAGGTATGCAAGGAGATTAAAGTACGCGGTACGGAGAATGGAACGGCCATGCGGTCTGTAAGTAAGCGGGGAATGTATCGTATGGACCATGTGCGCGTGCGGTGATCGACGGCATCGGTGCGCTTGCGGCTGTGCGTGCGCTTGCTAATCCCGACAGAAGGACCCACTTATCCAAACTTGATGGCAGTAGAAACTGAAAGGAGCATATTAGCATGGTCAATGGATGCAACCAACGTCATGCGAACCATTGTACGGCAAAGGTAATCACATACTGAAGGTTTTGCATGAGTTCTGGAATCCGTACACAAAAAGAATCTTACATTCATAGGAACGGCAACCTATGGACAGAGCCTGTCAACGGGAGATGGTGTGGGACATGAAGCATTGAATACTCACATAAGCACACCTACATATAGTTTGTGAAACGGCAGTCGGCAACAAATCATTTGAAACTACTTACCATGGTAGATCTTCTTCACACTTTGCCCCGCCACTTCGATGGCACAGTATCACCGCGACCCAGTAGCATTCGACGAGCCCAACCAGATGAACGGCATCTGCAACGCTAGAAAGGAATGTCAAATCTATGTTGATGTGTGTCACTTCAAGAGACTGACAACACTAGAAGGACCTGGCATGGATAGTTACAGACTAGAGAACGGGAGTAAAATCAGACGCACTAGCAACTTGATGGAGGTGGGGTTGTTTGGAAAGAACCAAATGTAGTGCGCTGATTGGGTGAGAGACATTCTGTACATCCTATTTGACTGTCAGTATAATGATAGGAACAAAGTGGTTGTATGCACATACTCGAGATGGTCAACCCTACATAACATTGTCACTGGCACATTCTGCAATGAAGACAGGAGAAAAATACCCACCGATGAGTCCCAGAGCCCATCCTGATGTTACCAGTTTGTTCATCATGACAGAGGAGAGCCCTTGAGCGCTGCGTTGTCTTGCTTAATGTGCCTCAGGCATGGTGCAATGATGGCAGGCGGAAGCAGCTTCTATTACCAAGAAATCAAACCAATTCAAGTTTATGCTGGCACCATTCAAGCCCATTCAAGTGAGATTATGAATCCTCCATCAGTGAGATGGGTGAAATGAAATAGGTGGTCAGCAGAGCTTTGACTGCTTACAGACCTTTAGGCCTCGGACGGGAAGCAAGTCCAGGCTGGGTTTTCATGAAACCCGCCCTTGTGTAAGCCTCAATGTTCTAGCGGAGCATAGAATTTTCAGCACTGCTCTAACCTACACACTGGTTCATGAAAAATGTCTGACAAGCAATGTATTTTGTGATTATGGGACCAATAATTAAATTATGTTAATTCTTTGGACTCCAGCGCAGGCTAAGGAAGGTTTTTTAAAATTTATGGCAAGGAGCTTGGGATTACGATATAGTACAAATGATTTTAGTACATGCCATCATTGTGCTATAACTAACTGGTGAATAACCGGGGTAAAATGCTTGCTGAAACCCTGAACAAACCACCCTGCTAGATTATTTCTTGGTTCCTCAGCCTGCACCGGAGTCCAAAGAATTAACATAATTTAATTATTGGTTCCATAATCATAAAATACATTGCTTGTCAGACATTTTTCATGAACCGGTGTGTAGGTTAGAGCGGTGCTGAAAATTCTATACTCCACTAGAACATTGAGGCTTACACAAGGGTGGGTTTTCATGAAAACCCAGCCTGGACTTGCTTCCCATCTGAGGCCTTACAGTCATGGGATGCAGTGTTTTGATTGGCTGGCAAACTAATCCTAATGTCATGCTCTTATCATTTCTTATGATTATCAGGACAACTGCTATCGGCAGATATGTATGATCACATCTGACTATGTAAGCAGTCTGGGCAGTGGGGTGAATGTGAATTAAAATCTACAATAACACTCATACATCTTGTATACTACTGTAAGATGCATTGGAAAGTGTGGAAAGTCTTCTTATCAGCAAATGTATTCAAATAATAATGGAAATAGTCCTCCATGCATGTTGCACTACTGGGAACTATACCTTTGATTGCAGTGTTGAAGACAGGAATGAGATCAAGCAGCTGGACAATATCAGTCAGGGAAATAATACCAGTTGCATGGTCCATGGGAGGGATCATGTGCTCAACCTGGTAAAGTCCAATGCTTGGATGACCACTTGCAAGTGGAAGAACCTGAAAGTAGCACATGTAGCAAAGAGGCACAGCAGTGAGATAGGAAGGTATGTTGCTCATGGTCCTTGGCATGAATACTGCATGGACTTGTGCAACATTTAAATTCAAGTATAAGAATATGAGATGTAAACAACACAGATCTCATACCATATGAATTTCTGCCATTGCAGTGGAGAAGTACCACATCACAGTTTCCAAGGGGGTGTTATTCAGAGGGTGGATAAGCTTGAACAGCTTGGCTTTTATCCATGAACCACCCACAAAATGATGAGTGTGACTGGATATGAAATTTGTCCCATCTAGACATATTTCCCCACACATCCCAGCCACACATTGGATGACCTTGTGGAGCTCCTTCAATGTATTGTGATATCATAAACAAGAGATCTGGGAGATAATAAAGTGTCTGCAGTTGTGCAACAGACATTGTGCTGTGATCCAGACAAGTCATGATATGGCATGCTGTCTTCCTATTCATTGAGACAAAGGAGTTTGGGTTCTGAAAGTGATTACAGAATGGCTGTGAGCTGCAAGACATTGACACAGGCTTTTCAGGTAAGAAATGCTGAAGAAACTTGAGAGTGGAGTTAATGGTAGTGACCTCTGTGTGTTGTATTTGAATCATTGTATCCATCAAGGATTGGTTTGTCATTTGCCAAGCCAAGTAGAGATCAAACAGTTGTATGCTCTCTTTGCAGTTGAGAATCTCCACAATCTGATTGACATAGAAGTGTGACTGGCAGCTGGTACATGGGAACAATGCCTTGCAGTGAGTAGTGAGCAGACACTCTGTCATGTCTGCTGTATATTGAATAAGTGCACCATTTGCCCTGATCTGGTGTATGAAGCTCAAAATCAGCTCCAACTTTTGGATGTTGAAGTGATTGATGGTCCCTTTCATTCCCTTTCAGGCCCTAATATTGATAATGCATTGCATCTTCAAGTGAAAATCTGCCAATGCAGCTTCCATCTCAGAAATAGAGGAGTCAGTGTACACTGGGTCTTGTGCACAGTAAATAAATTCCATGAGGGTGTGAATGGCATGAATGAAGTCATTGGTGACCATGCCAGCACCATCGAAGATTGGGACTATTTGTCTTTCCAGATCACAGTGATCTCAACCTGTCATCTGTGATTGGTGAGAAACTCTGGATGCAAAGTGGTGAAAGCAAACATGGTTATGAAGATTCATAAACCTCTGGTTGAGTGTGCATGAACCTGCTACAACCTTACACCACTTGAGGACATGGTCAAAGAAAAATTTGTGTAGTGTATGTAGAATCTTGCCTGTGAGAAAAAGGGAAGGTTTTGCAAATTGCCAGTCATGCCAGAAAGGTAGGTGAACACCAAGGAGCTTGATGCACTTTGCTGCCTTCTGAAATGCAGTGACATTCCAGGAATCAACAGTTCTGCAGAGATCTTCAATTTGCTTGAGCATGATATCATGTGTTTGTGGCTTGGTGGATATAGGACTTCCAAATTCAGATAGCTCAGCCATAGTGATGGAAGAAGCATTCTTAGAGATGCATGCAATGGTTTGCTCTTCAGGCAGGTTGGCAATGTATGCTACAAGAGGTGTATAACAGTTCAGATTGTGTCTGCCAGTGTCAGAGAGTATACAGCAACTTCTGGCTGCATTCTTCAGAGGTTCAGTGACAACATCTAATGTCCAGTGGAAAAGCCAAGATAAAAGGAGGGTTTTGAATTTGGAATGGACTTTGAAAGATGGTAATGGTATGAAAGCCACACAATGCCCCACATGGGATGATGCTTGCATTTTGATGTCTGACTGAATGTTGCCAATCATCAAAAAAACAGGGTGCATTTCTAACCCTCCACAGAGCTTGGTGACTGATGTCTCATCCAAAGCAAGGACAATAGGAATTATTGTTGCACCAGTTGGAAGCTGATCCTAACATAAGTTTGAGCTCAGTGATTCACTCTAACTGTGTCTTGATGACTCACTTGGATTGCAAATGCATGTGTTCCTGTAAAGAATTTGCTATACTCCTGCTCTGTACCACACTTGACCATGTGGGGTAATAGGTTATATTGTTCACAAATATGGTCATGGTTATCTGATCTACATCCATAGCATTAGGATCCTTGACTTTAGCAAGGATTGGTGGAGGATGGTAAAAGTTCTGCTGCTTAGAATGTCAGTTGGCAAATTGGATGGCTTCTGCTCAAATCATTTGGGAGTAGAATGCCACAGCTTTGTGATACCAGGTGGTGACATCAGTAGGGACTTTTTCCATAACCATGATTTGATTTGTGAGATGGGTGGGGATTCTTGTGCTGAAGAAGTTGATTAGGACATGATCTTCAGCAGTACCAGAGAGGATGGCATGGTTTTGAAATTCCACAGCATATTCTTCCAGAGTTGGAACATATTTAGTATGTCCAATAGTGTCCTTTGTTACCATAATGTGTTTATTCCTCAGCCAGGTCAGAAACTTGTTGATGATGTCATGAGTTTTAAAGATTTTCTTGAAGAGGTCTTTGAAATCTTTGAATGTCCCAAGGCTAGGGTTGGGTCCTGCAAGGGCTTTTCTTTGGAAGTTCTCCACCCAGGTGGCTGCTGCCTTCTCTTTTATATCAGATAAGGTGATGCCTACTTTCTTGTTTTCAGTATTGCAGACATCCTCATTTATTATGAGGTAAATGGTTATAGACATTAACCATCCTCGAGCTTTCTCTAGAGAACCATTGAAGGCAGATGGGGTAGCCAGGCATAGTTTGGCTGGTTTGTTAGCCATAACTGATGGTGGTGGAATAGGTGAATGATAAGATCCAATACCAAAGGGTGGTGGAAGAGCAGTATGTGGAGTTGGTGACAGAGCTCAATTTGGGATGGATAGTCCCAAAAGCTATTGACTGAGGTTTTGGACAGCAGCCTGTTGAGTGGTAGATGGGAGATCTATGTCAGAAGATGCAGGAGATGCAGGAGTGGTTACACTCAATCTGAGGTGTCATTGACCTGGTTCACAATAAAGGGAAAGCCAAAACCACCTCACATTGTTGTTCTACACCTCAGACTACTTGGACTGCTGCAGAAACAGATGAGTTCATCAAACTACTTATATTACACCACGCATCAGCAGGAGATAATGGTTTCAAAGAAGAGTCATTCAACCAGGTTGCAGAAGAACTCAATCTCAAGTTCCCAAACCAAAATGTGCAAAAGAAAGGCAAGTCTTGTTGATCAAAGTAGAGCAATGTATGTGTAATAGCCCAAGGCTTGTGTGCTGCCACAAATGGAATCTACTAATTTAAATTCTACTGAAAGGTCAAGAGTGAATACACAGTGATCAGCAACATCAGAGTGGCATCAGGCTTTCACTATGATGATACCAATAGGGCTATTGTGGATGAGATGACTTAATTTGCATGGCAGAGATTTTGCAAGGTAAATACCAGTTTACTATTTTTTCTGACACTTTCACTCAGTTTTTTAGTCACATCCAGGTGCAGTGAAGTATCAGGATGTTATGATTGTCCATTTATGTCCTGGACTATTTTTCATCACCTTTTGTCATGACCATATCTTTCCTTTTGCTTACACCAGTTCCTTCTCCTTCCTTGCTATACTATACCCTGAAGATATTCTCATCATTTCTCTGTTCTTCAATTAATTATCTAATGGACCCATCCCTCCTACAATACTTCTTTTACAGCATTCCATGTTCTGATCTCCCAACTCATAGCTAAGCCATTGCCTTTGCATGTTTGAGTCCTGTGTTCTTGTGTATGCTATTCTCTTTGTTTCATTTGATTAGTCAGTGCAGTGATGACACATCATTTTATTCCTTGATATTCTCTTGCATTCTATGCTTGCCCTCAACTCTTAGATGGAGTATATAAACTTGCTAAAGATCTCTCATAATCTTTAGCTAGTTCTATGTTTATCTTAATGCACTACTTTGCTCATCCATGTGATTGTCATCATTGCCTTATTCTTTGGACATTGCATCTCTTCATGACTATCTCCCAGAGTTTAAGAGTATAGTTGAGCACTGTTAGTGCTATCAATGTTACACTGTGCAACCCATGGCCATACTGGGACAATGTATCACCATTTATGTGTAGTATTCCAAAGCAAATGCATGTGCTTAATTACAAGCACAAGCACAGCAAAAAAACCACCAGCACCTCTGTGGCTGGTCTCTTGGCCACTGCTGCCAATGTATCCATGGATGTCAACATGCCAACAAACATTCCCTCTACCAATATGCAATCACCCCATCTATGCCATCTACCTATCTCTCCAATCCACTATAATCTGCAGTCTCCACAACCTTGACTTTATTGATGAGCATTAGCCAGAAGCAAAAGGCATCAAGTATGGTTGACTTGCACAGTGGAGCAGAAGGTTCACAAAAGCAATCTTGCCCACAGTCAGCAGCTTCACAGATGAAAGCTGATAGCGAAGCTATGTTACTTAGCTGTCTGACTTCCTTGGCAACATTAATCCAACAGTGTTCAAACCCATTCTCCTTACATCCCTGGGAGTTCCACAAATGCAACCACTGCTATCACAATCTATCAATTGTATGGGCACATCAACAACCATGCAAATGGAACAGATGCATCTGGTTTGCTGCTACAGGATCAGCAAGCACGTCAACAAATGCAGCTGCACCCTATGCCATCAATAGCATGCCATTCAAGGGAGGGTGACAAGGACAGAGGATGACTTAACTGCACTGATGAGGCAAAGTCACGAGGGATCAAAGATGATCCAGATGGTGTTGTAAATGGCCAAAGGGTGTAAGCAGTGCCAGATAGCCTGGACAAAAGGTTCACCAGCTTGCCAGAATGGAGACTGCTGATGGACAGAAGGTCAAGCAAGGCTCACGCACTGAGAGGTTACACAGACTCAGCAGTTGAATCATGCAGTGACCTGAGCATACAAATGGACTCAAGAGGAGACACTCATGTGCCTGAAAATGCTTATGGTGAGGTGCAAGACCCAAGTAGTGGTATGGCAGACCATGACAATGATGATGAGGAAGACCAGTGTGGAACATAGTCAGTGAGGCACATGGTCATGAAAATGGGACAGACAAGTCGCCAGGCAATGCCAGTGCTGGTGATGCAGGCAATGTTCATGGCCCACTAAAGCATGGGAGTGCAGCAGCAGTGCAATGAATGGTGCTGCTGAGCAGTAACCTAACATAGGAAGGTGCCAATGAGCTCACCTGAACCACCGAATCTAGCAGATGAAGAGGTGAGCATAGCATGTGAGCCTGCAGATATCAAGCTCGTGGGGCAGGGGAAGCATTGAAAAAGAACTTACCAGAGTCAAAGCGGACACAACATGAGCATCAGAACATCACAAGGATGCCAGAAAATGGCCAAAGAATCTGTGAAATATGTTAGAAGGTGTTGGTTACCAGTTGGGGCAACTGGTAACTGGGATGGCTCAGCATGTTTGGAGAACCAGTTGATGAAGGCATTGAAGTCATCAGGGCCAAGACATCAAATAATTTCTTCATTTAGCCAGAGGAAAAGAGAATGGAGTACAATGTCCTGGCTAGGTCATACACACAGCAGTCAGAGGCACCATCAGGGTTGAGAAAAACAATGCAGGGCCCCTTCTTCACATGCTTCATCCAATAAGAGTGCTCTTTGGGGTGGATGGCTGAACATCAAAGACAGTGAAGAGCCAGCACTGCACATGGATTATGTTTGTGCAAAGCAGGAGCGATGAGTGAGCCCTTGAGCCAACACAGCACAATGGAACAGTGAACAACACAAAAGGTAACTTACAGAGTGTCATGTCAAAGTTGTTAGTTCTGAAAGAGATGAACTGGTCAGTAGGTTGTCACAACACCAGTGCAATGGAAGGTGGCATGCAAAGTCCCACAAGCATTGAGCTTGAAGGGAAGGGAAACAGCTACACAAGCCACAAAGAAACACTTACAAGTAACGTTCATCACTGTGTTATGTTGCCATCTGGCAGTGGTCAACGATGGCAGGACTCCTTGCACATGTTGACATCCAGGTCTAATGTTCATTCCTGTTGAACATGACCTTCACCAACTACATTGGATGATGTGCTCCCTCTTGATGTTGGGGCTGCATTCCAGGATCCTCTTCTTCAGATGTACAAGGCTGAGAACTGAGTTTCAGACTCACTGGAAATACCAGCATGGCCAGCAGGACACCAGCTGGCTTTGCAAATTTCATCTAGTGGAACAGAGTGGGCTCAATTTGTTTCTCTGTTGTCAAGCTTCCAATGAAATAACACAATGAGCAGCTGACTGCATACTGGCATACATTCCCCCCTGCTCCTCAATTAAGATGCATACTGTCCTGTTTGCCCAAAAGAGCATGAAGAGATTTCAGTGATGGCCATGTATGTCTGTGTTGTTCCTTGCCTTCCTTTTTCTGTCTATCATGCCATATTGCTGAGTTCTTGTTGCATGTACCTATATCTGCTTATTCCAGCCCATCAAGAATACAAATTTGTCAAGACAACTGTTTGCATCCAAGCTTTTCAAATCTACAAGTTGGTGAGGTCTGGAGCTGATCACATGGTGTCATACATGTACTTTCATTCCACTACATGGTGCACGCTGCATACTGCATTGAAGATTGCATGCACTGTGGCCTTCATTGTATGCACTGCAGTTTGTGCTGTGTATGCCATGGTTCTCATTATGCACCTGGCACCAGATTGTGCATGCCATGTACCACTTTAAACATTGCATACATCATAGTTTTCATTATTCAACTGCTTGTCTCACCAACTCAACCCACCCATTCAAGTGTAAACCAATGCATAGGCAATCAATCTCAAATGTTTCAACACTCCCCCCTCGAGCAAAGGCCTGGCAAGGATATGCTCACACAAGAGCAGGAGGTAACTAATGAATGAAAATACCCACCACTCTATGCATATTGCATTATTGCCCAGAGCATCTGTGATGGAATTTTCAAGTCCATATGTGCATTGATGGCACTGCACTGGAGCAGTTACCTGGTATGGTAAGCTGTGCCAGTGTTAGCACTCAAGGCTGGCAGTGACTGTTGACACAGCTGTCCTCACTCCACTCAGGTGCCATCTTTGTCACATTTCATGCATTATCATTGCTTCTCCATCACTTATAATTGTGTGTACAAGATATCCAGTTGATGGGACTTGCCCAGAATGGTGTTGACACAGTCTGGTGACCTGGTAAGTCAATTTGGCCTTGCTAACTCTTCTAGCTTGCTGTCTGAGGTTCCTTGTTGTGCACTTGTGCTGTGTGTGCTGGCTTGCATCTCCTCCAGGTAGCATTCTCATTGAGTCATTTCAACTTGCAGCCTGCGATGCTCGTTATGCTACCATATCCAAAGTGTCTCCCTTCTGTCCCTGCATCCATCAGTCTTGCGGCTCCAATTGTGCTTGGTTACAGCTTCCTTGCCCTCTACCTCAACTTGGCAGATTTGTCTAGTCTCCTGGGCCATTCCTGCATCCAGATCATCCAGCTGGATTCGATCTCCTACAGGTGAGTTCTTCTCCACCCAGCACTCCAAACATTCATGGTTGTGTTTTAACATGTTTGACTGCTCCTTCATCTGTTTCCTTGCATTCCAGTCACATTTGTCTCATTTCTAGGATTGTTCTTCTCAACTTTGGCCTCCACTGGTGAGTACCCTAGCATGTTCCAATGCATGCCAAAGGTTCTTCAGTCTATTCAGTGTCCTTGGTACGCCTTGACTCTGCAAATGCGACTGCTCTGACTTCAGTGAGCTCATTTTTGCAGCTTAGCTTAATCCTTCTCTCTCACTTGAGTGTGATGCCTGGGGTGTCTCTTGAGTGGTTCTGGTGATTCAGGTGGGCCTATTACGAAGTTTTCTGGTCGATCTGAATGCAGGTGGGTTGCCCTCATAGCAAACAACTCCAGATTGAGTCATTGAGACTTGCTGCTGGCATTGTTCCATTCACTGCTGCTGCCACCTTGTGGACCATTCCCACTGTTTCCCAGGACCTCTTGACAACCATCAGTGCTGTCCATCCAATGAATATCATCCAATGACACATCTGTTGTCTCCATGTGGTCTCTTGCCACACTAACTGGGCTGGACGCCTAGTCTTTGTTGTCACTGTCCATACTGCTGCCTGGACACTTCATCTGCTGTTGGGTGTTCTCCTTGGTCAATTCAGGTACATCTTCATCAGCTCTTGACTCCATGTCCATACTCTTGCTGCTTTCCAACTTGACTGTCAACTTGGGGCTGGTTTGGCACCCCCTGTGTCATTTACAGGTGTGTTCTGACCATTCCTGGGATGTCCTGACCTGTTTTGTAGCTGACTGTCTCAACCACTCGACCCCTTGCAGCCTTGTCCTAGTGCACTGCCAGGCTATTTGATTGGCCTGCTGGATGGTCCATGCACCCTCCATGGCCATGTACTGTAGTAACTCTCTATTTACTTGCTGCTCTCATGGGGATTCACACTCACCCACCCATTACATGTGGTATGATCACATCTTACTGTCCAAGTGCAATGTGCACAACATAAACCCTGGTGTATGCAGCACAAACTGCAGTCCATGCAACGAAAACCATGATGTGTGCTGTCTTCAATGCAGCAGAATAAAAGCATGTGTGTGATGTCATACAGCAAGACTATCTGAATTACCTGATGATCTGGGTCATGTTGGCATTTACCTACAGTTTAAGTGCTTTTGCTTGTTCTGTTTCATTTTACCCATGAGCCCAGAAAACCTACTCTTGGTGTGCACACAATACAATCTTGCAGCAGGGGCTCATGAAGATGTTTCAGGAGGAGAGCAGAGCATTTGCATGGGACCTTGTGGAAGAGGAGGAGGGGCCAGTCACAAAGTCAGAGGTGAGCAAAAAAAAGAAAATTGATGGCTGAGGTGAATGGAGAGCATATCAAGCAAGGGATCAAGGGGATCTTCAAGACGCAGCAGTGCCATATGCTGGAAACACAATCTTTCACAGAGGTGGATATTTCTGGGGAGGATTTTAAGGCAGTGGAAGGAGGTTGGATGAGTAGCAGGACACCTACACTGCCATCACCTGCAGACAGAAGGGAGTTAGATGCTCATCTACAGCAAGGCTATCAGCTGATTGAATGGTGTTATGTTTTGTCCCCTACTATACTTTTTCCTTCACTTTTACCTTAGTCTCACCAAGTTCTCAGTTCAACTCATCCAAGTGACCTTTTCTTCTCTTTCTTTCTGACTCATCCAGATGTGTCATAATCAACCGACCTTTTTTCAGACTTCTCTTGGCCGATTACTTATTCTTCTTTAGTCATCATGTGATGCCATCAGCTCTTACTCATCGGTACTTACTCATCACCCAATGCCATCACACTTATCTTTAGCTTTCTATTGTTCTCTTCTTTTGGACTCCATTGTTCTCTACTTTTGGTCACTTACTTACACCTTTCCTATGCCTGCCCTAGAGCAGCCTCCAGTACTATATAAATCCCAGCAACCTCAGTAGTAGTTCCTCACTCTTGTTTTTCCTGTACTTCCAGTTCCTGTACAATCTACTCCTGCTCTCCAGTCTTGCTCCACTCTTCAGTGAGTAGTCAAGGGTAACCAGCCTCTTTCCTTGGTGGTAACCACTCCACATCCTCGTCACTACCAAAGTAGCTCCTTGCCTCCATTAGGAGGAATCCCTGCTGGTCTCTTGACTGATCCTGACCAACTCCTGACCGATCCTGACTGACTTTAGACCAATCCAGACCTCTCTGTTCTCACCCAACAGGACTATACTAGCCCCTACCTGGGTCTAGCATAATAAAAGAACAAGAGTAACTTCAAGCGACTACTCTTAGTGAGTCACCCATATCAAACAAAGAACTTACTTGAAGTCCAAGAAGCGGTGCCTCTTCATGAGTGCCCCCTTGGCAATCTAGCATCACGTCTCAGCAACCAGCTCTTAACCCCTCTATCTGGGAAAGACACTCACAAAACACTCCTGCCCAAGAAACCAGTTCCAATTCAACCAATGACCCAGCATCCCTGATTTCTACAGACAAGAAACCACCCTCTCCCAGTCAACAAACAGTGGCACAAGCTCTTGCCCAACAACTATCCAATCTTTCTATCCCAGCCAGGACCCCTTCCCCCACTCCCTTAACTGCCTTACCACCACCCTTTGGTACTGGCTTGTACCGACCCCTGCTAGCATCACTTCCTGAAAACCAACCTACAATGAACAACACCAAACAAACCCTCCTGTGCCCCGGATACCTTACCAGGGGACCTCCTGCAAAACAACCTCACAAGCGACCCAGTCCCAACCCAAAAGAAACAATTCTAACCCAATCCATGCCAACCAAAGGAAAAGGAAAACTAACAGACAATCCTGTGCAAGAACCAATCCCTCGACTACCATTGCTGTTCTTGATGAAACTTTACCATCTGTTGGAACAACCATGATATCACCACACTATCTCTTGGAATAAACCAGGTATGGAAATCCTTGTTAAACATTCACAATGATTTGTCCTTGGAATTGTTCCACTCTTTTTTCACCTAACAAAGTTCTCATCCTTTGCCCATCAACTCCACTTATATGGCTTCACAAAAAGGACAAAAAACTCTTACAACAGGGTGCATTACTTAAATCCAAACAGCAGCATCTGGATGCACCCTACCCTTACCAGGTCAACCACTGTCGAAGAATTAGCCAAGATAGAATGATTTATCAGCACTCAGACAAAAAGCCCCATGAATATCCAAATCCAGGATAATCCAAGGAGCACCCACCTGGATGAAGAACCAAAGGATACTGAAGGAAAACTCACTGGGCAAATCCAACAACTAGTTCGTGAACTATCCTTGCTCCAACAATACAAACTAACTTTGGCCAAACAAATGTTCACCCCTCCTAACATCCAGGACAAATTAACTGATCACCTTTTACCAACTTGGAAGACCTCCGAAAATCCAACCAGGAATCCGCCATCATCCCTCAAAAAACTCTCTAACCTAGAGTGGCAGCATTGCCAAAAAAACAATATTTGTTTCAGATGCAGGAAACCAGGACATGAAGCTAGAAATTGCCCCTGGACATGAGACCCATATTTCTTAAATGAACCACTATTGGATCACCAGACCCCACTGACAGAGGAGCAGTCCTGGAAACCAAACCTCTCTTGGAAAGACTCTCCCTCTTCCAGTCCACCACTTCTGCCAAGCCCACCTCAGAAGAAAACCTGGTTCTTGGAACAATCCGTCAATGATCCCAGGCATGGCAGTATGCATGCATATTTCTGTCAAATTCCCTACTGCAAATATCACCATGACTGGTGAAACTCCTCCACTAAAAGAAATAAATTATCTCTCTTTGTTCAGATTTATCTTGCTGACAATTTATGAACCCCAGCCTCTCTGTTATAGCTGATCCCACACGGGTCAGCCAAAGACCTGAACAAGTTGTAAAACTATTCACAAACTGGACTTTTGAATCCTCTTCCCCTATGCTGACCTGTTTCTCTCCATTCCCACAGAAAAACTGAATAACCTACAAAAACACTCTCCCTCTCGATTCCTCTTGATGTATACTAACTAGGAACCCCCAATCTTTTGGACCACCTATGGCCAACTCTGTGGACCATCTATGATCAAAAATCCAACACCAGCAAATACTATAGCCACCCTCTAGACCCACTTGGGTCAACCCCCAGTTGAAATGCACTAGCTAGCTCCCCCAGAGCAAGGTGTTATGCCTCTGAAAATAGCCTCTCTTTCAACCCTCTGCACTGCCTCCACTAAACCACTCCAGTCATCTTCTTGATAAAGGAATCCCTCTCTTGGAGCACTTCCCCTGTCTCTTCATGTATTACTAACCTTGCCCTCTTGGGTTTCAGCACAACCACTATTGCCCCCACCTAAAGATGTGTACTAGCAACTTTTGCCTCACCATGAAAATGGACACCCTGTTCTCACAAAATTGCCCCTCCATCTCACCTGTTGATTTAACCTTTGATTCTACAGAACTGACTTACCCTTAGGATGATGTGTCTCTTCATGAGCATCTCCCTGAGGATGGCCTTCCTGGGACCCCTTACAGTCAAACTCTTCAGACCATGTATGGTCAACTATCCAGACTCCAACAGATCAACTCTTCGGGCCTCTCAAAAGGCCACCCTTAACAACTCTGTCAGCATCTTGGGTTGGTAACCATTCTGACACTATCTGAGCAACATTCCAGGAAACTCCCACATCACTGCACTCGGGATATTTTCAGACTCATCAACAGACCTGGTTACAAGTCTTACACCAGGCTTCTGAAGGTCAACCCTTGAAACAGACACCCCTCAAACAAGTTATCCTAGTCCCTCTGGATGGCTTGCTGTCTGACCAGCAGGCAACAAAAACCTGACTAGGACTCGCTGGCAACCCACTCCAAAACAAGTTATCCTAGTCCCTCTTGATGGCCCACTGTCTGACCAGCAGGCAACAGAAACCTGACTAGGATTCACTGGCCACCCACTGGATGCTTATGCATCACCTCCAACTAAATGAATTCCTGTAGCCAAATACTCATTGTGGTACCAAATCCAAGAAGAAAGCATATCCAACACTTTCACATGCAGGCTCCCAACCAACCACCCTCAGGGAGAAATTGGAACCCTCTCCAGCAAATTATGCATCACTATGTAGCAATGGTGCTGGAGCCCTCTTTCACAGCCCCCAATCCGGTTTTATTGAGATGCTTGCTGACACTCACCACTCTGCAACTCTGCACAACAGCCCTCACCCCATGTCTACTCAGATTTGATGATCCTCCAAGCTGCCACCTTCTTTTCATATTTTGATGATCACAATGGCTCATCCCCTTGCTCCTGGGATATTTTTCCAACTTTTAACTTCTTTTAGCTTCTTTTCAGCATCCAAAAACAACCTCCATAACTCAGAACTATAGGCGAAACTGAACACCCCCTCTTGTTGGCAACTCGGAACCTCTCTTGATAAATTAAGCATTACCATGCAGCAATGGTATCAAGAGCCTTGATGTAGAACCTGAACCGTTCGAAGAAACCTCTAACCTCCTAGAAACCTGTCTACTGGAATAACAGACTGATTCAAGAACTCTCATGAATGCTAAAGGCCTACTCCACAGAAAACTCCAAGAACCACCTCAGGAAGAAAAGACTGGAACCCTCCTCAGCAAATCATGCATTACCATGTAGCAACAGTATTGAAGACCTCTCTTTTGCAACCTACCAGTTTAAACAAGGTAACCTGAAACAGGCTAAAAGCACTGACTGAAACTGTTCCATGAAGTCCAACTAGAAATTCCAGGAAGAAGCAACAAAGAAACCTTGAATACCAGAACCCTGCTAGTTGCCATATCAGAAAAGACTTTCTATTTTGACCCCTCTTCCACTTTGATCCCTGCTCATAATAACAGTCTCCCACAGTGGCTACCCACAAACCAACCAACTTCTGATGTTTTATCTCTAGTCCAAAATGACACCAACCCTACAGCTGATGCTTCTGAGCCAACACATACTCCTCAGATTCCATCCATGCCCTAGAACACCCACTCCCACCTCACCTTCAGAAAAAGGTGTAATCAACCAAACATCTCTGATGGAATTCCAGATCCTACTGCCTCTGACCTCCCCTTAGTACCCACTGCCTACCATCCTCAATCTGACAGCAAAACCAAACACATTAACCAGGAGATCAAAATCTACTTACGGATCTTTGCTGGAAATGAACCTACCATGTGGTCCCAAAAACTCTCCCATGCCAAATCTGTGCATAACCAGTGCCCTCACTCCATCACTAATCAATCACCCTTCTACCTCATGATGGGATACAAACCTCAAACTTTCCCCTCCGTCCCTTCCCCATTTAAACTCCTCTCTATTGATGCTTGACTCATTGCTGCCTGATCTGAAGCCCTAGCAGCCCATGAGCTCACCAGACAAACCATGAAAGCTCATATCTCCAAAAAGTACACCCTATTCATCAAAAGACAAAAAAGTATGGCTCGAAGCCCAAAACCTTCAACAGGCCATTGCCAACCCTAAATTCGCTCCCAAGTGAGAAGGACCCTTCGAGATTACTAAGGTTCTCTCTTCTATCACATTCCAACTCTGTCTTCTAAAACTTTGAAAAATCCACCCAGTTTTCCATGCCTCTCTCTTATCACCCTATCACAAAAATACCATCCACAGCCCCAATTTCCAAAATCCACCATCCAACCTGATCGCAGGAAAAGAAGAATTCGAAGTTGAGCAGATATTAAAATGGCGTGAAACCCCAGGATCCTGCTTCTTCCTGATCTGATGGAAGGGATACCTGCCGGAAGATGACCAATGGATTCCTGAATGGAACCTGAAACATTCAAGTGCTGCCCTAAAGGATTATAAAAAGCGACACCTGTCAGTCTTCCTTCCTCAGACTCACGCCACCACCATCACATCAACTTGAGTTTGGAGAATTCCTCAAGGACCTTGATAGGCACCTTTGAGAGCTTGGAGCAGTCAACCACACCCCAGTCACCTTTCCTTTCAGTCCCACTATCCTCACCACCCCATCTGCATCCTCTTCTTCCCTAAACCCTGCCAAACTGCTGGTATTTGATTGGATCAATGATGCCTGGACTGGCACCCATGGCAACCACCCCCTTACCATCAACAACCCAATGTATAACCAGCAATGCTTTCAGTGCAACTGACTTGGACATCAATGTGCCAATTGCCAATGGTACCAACGTCCTATTTGTTTATGATTCTCTCTTGGTCATAATCAGCATGCTTGTGGTCTTCACTGCCCTCCTCCTTATCACTCTCCCACTATCTCTCCCTCCACCTCTAACTCCTCCAGAACATCATGTTCATCTTGCTCCACCAGAATCTCCACAGAAGGCAGACCTCCTTGCTGCTCTACTTGTGTTCCTCCTCCTCGCCCTGTTGCTCCATGACCACCATCCCCTACTCTTACTTTGGACAATGAAGACGAAATGGACAAAGTCAGGTTAGCCAACATCACTGGCTCCCCCAGACACTACTCTTTGGACTTCTAAAACCCTCATCAGTGCTTCAGGACATTAAATGAGGGGTAATGTTATGTTTTGTCCCCTACTATACTTTTTTCTTCACTTTTATCTTAGTTTCACCATGTCCTTGGTTCAACTTAGCCAAGTGACCTTTTCTTCTCTTTTTTTCTGACTCATCCAGATGTGTCATAATCAACCGACCTTCTTTCAGACTTCTCTTGGCTGATTACTCATTCTTCTTTAGTTATCATGTGATACCATCAGCTCTTACTCATCAGTACTTACTCATCATCCAATGCCATCACACTTATCTTTAGCTTTCTATTGTTCTCTTCTTTTGGACTCCATTGTTCTCTACTTCAGTCGCTTACTTACACCTTTCCTATGCCTGCCCTAGAGCAGCCTCCAGTACTATATAAACCCCAGCAACCTCAGTAGTAGTTCCTCACTCTTGTTCTTCCTGTACTTCCAGTTCCTGTACAATCTACTCCTGCTCTCCAGTCTTGCTCCACTCTTCAGTGAGTAGTCAAGGGTAACCAGCCCCTTTTCTTGGTGGTAACCACTCCACATCCTTATTGCTACCATAGTAGCTCCCAGCCTCCATTACAAAGAATCCTTGGTGGTAACCACTCCACATCCTCGTCGCTACCAAAGTAGCTCCTTGCCTCCATTAGGAGGAATCCCTGCCAGTCTCTTGACTGATCCTGACCAACTCCTGACTGATCCCAATGATCCGCATTGAAAACTCTCTGAAACAGACCATGGGTTAACCTCACAGGAGCCAATGCAGATAAGCATACTGTACACATATAAAAAGTGGTAGATGACTTGCATCTGTGTGAGGACATGAAGGGGTTGCCTGGTTTCCATGATCATACATGTTAGTATGGTTGAGACAATACTGAATATATACCTCAGTCTGAATATCAACAGAACTTGACATTCTCCACCTCCATCCATTTCCACTCTACTCTGCCTGACTGAACTTAACTCTCCTTGTCTTGTTCATCATCTCTTGGACTTGAGTTCTTAGTAACTCTCATCTGACCTCCAACCCTCCGACCTCCAAAATCAGGACACTGGACCTATGCAAGGTGCACCACATAAGGTGAAGCCAAGTCCTGAACCAACCAAATAACACAACTCCAGCATTCCAGAGTTACACTCGGAGCACATTGCCAAAGTTAACAGTATATTCAGACTCCACTTGCATAGAGTCATCATGGCAACTAGAGTCACTCGCTCTTGTTCTCATGCATTCACTGATGTGCACGATGCCCTCTATACTTTCAGCAGTAGCCACAGAGGCCTGGACATTGTCAACCAATTTCAGGGTTTCTCCACTAGATGAACTCCAGGCTCAGCCTCTCAGGTCCCTGCTTTCCTACAATCCCTGACTCCAGGAGCCCACATCAAGGAAGTTCCTGATGGCACTGAGGTTCCTTTTCCAAGCTCACCATCACTCCATACTCCTATAGATCACATGTTTCACTCTGACTCTCTGGACAACCCTCCAAGTGATCCCAGAGATGACCCATCTGATGGTGATATCCCTGATGATGAGTTTAACCCCTCCTTAGATGAAAAGCCAGTTCCACACAGCATGTTTGGCAACTTAGCTAGTGCCATTTGAAGCTAAGCTTGCTCTGCTCGTCACAAACCTAAGCACATGCAATGGACCAAAGTCTGGGAACTGGACTAGTTTGACAGAACTGACCCTCACAAACTGCAGGTTTTCCTAGTCCAATGTGAACTCAACTTTCAGGACTGCTCCAAAGGTTTCACTATCAACTGTGCTAAAGTTACCTTTGCCAAGTCTTACTTTAAGGGTATGGCATTGGAATGGTTCAAACTAGACCTCATCCAGATCAAAGATCTGGCACTCCGCCCAATCTGGATAGACAACTACAAGGAGTTTGTTGTGGAGCTCCAGATCAATTTTGGACCACATGATCCTGTCAGAGATGCAGAGCATCAGCTTGACAACTTGAATATGAAGGACAGTCAAAAGATCAATAAGTATGTTGTTGAGTTTAATAGGATTGCATCCCAAGTCTGGAGTTATGGAGAAGGTGTCCTCCAGCATCATTTCTATAATGGACTTCCAGACTGTATCAAGGATGAGATCTCATGCATTGGAAATCCCCCTACTCTTGCTGAACTCCACCAACTCACACAAGCTATCAACACATGTTATTGGGAGTGTAAATCAGAGGTTAGTCATCAGGTGAAATCCTCTAACAATAATGCCTCCAAGACTTCCAACAAAACCTCCACTCCATCCAGCAACTCCGCTAGCACCTCCAGCTCCAAGGAGTCAAAGGATAAGTCTAATAACAATAACTTCAAATTGTCCAACTCCAGCAATTCCACCAAAATGTCCACTATACCAAAGTCAGACTTCTCCTCCAAGCTTGGCAAAGATGGCAAACTTACTTCTAAGGAATGTAAGCAGTGTTTTGACAACAAGCTTTGCATAATCTGCACTGGAGATGACCATATGGCCAAGAATTGTACAAAGGCCACACAAAATGCAACTAAGGGATGTATGGCTAAGACAGCAACTCTGGAAGCTAAACTGGAAGCCTCTGCTCTGGAGGTGAAAAAATGAGCAGCAGCCTCTGACTTTGCAAAAACTGGAGGCTATGTTGACTCCTTGTGTGCACCAAAGGAGATTTGACTAAACACATCTGCTCTTTTAGACCCATGATCTCTTATGCCCCCCATTTCCCTCCTGTCCTATGAAATCCTGCCTTTTCCAGCTCTCCTAGATTCTGGATCCTCCAATTGCTTCATAGATTCTGCCTTCATGAGCCAACATGGTCTTTCAACCTACTCTGTTCCTCTGCTCCAACTCTGACTCTTTGATGGTCCCTCCAATACTACCATTTTCCAAGCCATTGACCCCTCCATCCATTGCAAAACTGGTGACACCACTCCAATGACATTTTATGTCACTCTGCTGGATGGATGTTGGATATTTAGCTAGTATGCTATTTTGGTAGCTTACATAAGCATACCTACATCAAACAGTAGTTAGTTTACTTCATCTTTAGTGACTTACTGAAGACAGTACAGGTAGCTACTACATGACTAATATAAGTGACTTAGTGAAGACAGTACAGATACCAGATAAACATAACCAATAGGTTCCAATAATGAATCCTTTCTCCTTGTCCTGGAACACAATGGGCTGATCTGCTACAATCCATTGATTGACTGGGCTTCTAGCAGTATCTAGTTCTGGACATCAGAGCAGTCCATGCCAGCCCTGAGCTTGCCTCTGCAGCCTGTGGCCTCTCTGCCTCCAGCTGACTCTGTCCCCTCCAGTCTACTGCATTTTTCTGATTGCAAGGCCCCTCCTATAGCACTCATTAGTGCTCTGGCCTTTGCACTTGCTTGCTGACTTGAAGGCTCTGTGCAATTTAGCATGTGCATTCACCCTCCAGAAAGCAAACTCCATTCTGCTGCCACTTCTCCTCCTGATCCAGTCGACCTCTCTGGTGTTCCTCTGGAATACCATGATTTTGCAGATGTTTTTCGCAAAAGCAAGGTGTCCACCCTTGCTCCACATCACAATGTTGATCTTAAAATCAACTTGGAGGAAGGTACTTCACCTCCCATAGGCACCACTTACTCCCTTTTGTCCTCTGAGGTTGAGTCCCTCCAGATCTTCCTTGATGAACACCACCTAGCCGTGGGATTTATCTGTCCATCATCCTCCACTCATGCAGCCCCCATCCTTTTTGTCCATAAAAAAGACAGTTCACTCTGCCTTTGCATAGACTACCAAGGACTCAATAGGATCACAAAGAAAGACCACTACCCCCTTCCCTGTATATCCAACCTCCTTGATGCTCTAAGCTGCACCAAAATCTATACCAGACTCAATCTCCACCATGCATACCACCTGGTCCACATTACCATGGTGATGAATAGAAAACCTTCTTCTGAACATGCTATGGTTCATATGAGTGGCTTGTAATGCCATTTGGTCTGACCAATGCATCTGCAGCTTTTCAGCAGTTTGTTAACTCTATCTTTGCTGATCTCCTTGACATCCTAGTGATATTCTACTTGGATGATATCCTAATCTTCTCTGCTGACAAGGCATCTCATAAGGAGCATGTCCGTGAAGTCCTCTGACAACTCCAGAAACATGGCCTTTATGCTAAACCAGAGAAACGTGAATTCCATACTGACTCCATGGAGTACCTTGGATATCAACTTTCACCCTCCAGGCTCACCATGTCCAATAACAAGATTAAGGCTATTCTTGATTGGCTGGAGCCTTGGAAACTCTGAGATATTCAATCCTTCCTTGATTTCACTAACTTCTACTGCCATTTCATTCATGGCTATTCCAGTCTTGTAATCCAGCTCACCTGGCTTACCTGTAAGGATATTCCCTGGGACTTCAATGACTCCTGCCATTCCACCTTCTGTTGCTTGAAAGAGGCATTCACCTCTGCTCTGATCCTCACTCATTGGGTTCCTGACACTCCACTAATCATTGAGACTGACACCTCTGATTATGTGATCACTGGTATTCTTTCCCTCCAGTCTCCAGATGAAAGTCTGGCCTGCAGCCTTCTATTCCCACACTCTCACCAATCTGGAACTCAATTATGATACCCATGACAAGGAATTGCTTGCCATTCATGAGTCCTTCCAGACTTCACAGCATTACCTTGAAGGTTCTGATACACCTATTGACATTGTGACTGACCACAAGAACCTGGAATATTTCTCCACTACTAAACTCCTGACCTGCTGTGAAGCCTGGTGATCAGAATTTCTTTCCCAGTTCAATATGGTTGTTCACTTCTGCCCTGGACATTTAGATGCCAAACCTGATGCCCTGACCAGATGATGGGATGTCTATCCCAAAACAGGAGATAGGGCCTATGCCCATATCAATCTACAAAATTTCCAACCAGTATTCACTCAGGAGCAGCTAATAGCATCCCTCTGAGCTACCTACCTCTCATCTCCAGTACTCTGCACTGCCTCCCTGTTTGACCTCAAATCCATCCATAACAATATCCTTTCCACTCTTCCCTCTGATCCCATTGCTTCTGTTCATTTGTCCACCTCTGAACCTCCTGACTCTTGCTGGAACATTGACCCTGAAGGTTTCTTGTATCTAGATGATTATATCTATGTCCCTGACACTGATGATCTCTGCCTCCAGGTCCTCCAGTACAAGCATGACCATCCACTCTCTGGACATTTCAGACAAAACCAGACTTTAGAGCTTATCCAATGGGAATACACCTGGCCTGGCATTCATACCTTCATCAAAGAGTCTGTCTCCTCTTGTATAGCTTGCACCCACACCAAGGTCCCTTGTCACAAACCCTGTGGACTTCTAAAACAACTTCCCATCCCTGCTAAGCCCTGGAACTTGATCTCCATGGACTTCACAGAGCAACTCCCTGCTTCCTCTGGACATACTGTTATTCTAGTTGTCATTGATCATCTGTCCAAGCAATGTATCTTTATTCTGATGGATAACAAGATAACATCCCCAATGTTAGCCCAGCTCTTCCTACTCCACATATTCTTCAAGCATGGAGTACCATCCAACATTACCTCCGACCATGGTTCAGAGTGTGTCTCCCACTTCTTCCAGTCTCTCGGGAAAGCACTCAACATCTGACTTGAGTTCACCTCTGGTTATCACCCTGAAGGTGATGGTCAAACTGAGTGTATGAACCAGACCTTGGAACAGTACCTCCAGATCTATTGTAACTACCAGCAAGACAACTGGTCCAAACTCCTTCCACTTGTGGAGTTCATGTACAACAATGCTCCAAATGCTACCACTAGTCTCTCCCTATCCTTCACCAATAAAGGTTACCACCCCAATCTCACTATTCATCCTGAACATGACCTCATCTCTGCTTGAGCCTGTGAATACTCCATAGACCTTGATTCCCTCCACCAATTCCTCCATGAAGAGATAGCCATAGCCCAGAAACAATACCAAGGACCAGCAGATGCTAAATGAACTCCAGCACCAGACTTGCAGATTGGTGACCAAGTATTTGTTAAAGCCAAGTACTTCCACTCTACCCAACCTTCTAAGAAACTCTCCAAGAAGAATCTTGGTCCATATCCTATTGTTGCTCAGGCAGGCTCACTCTCCTTCACCCTCCATCTCCCCAAAAATATGAAATCCATCCACCCCATCTTCCATGTCTCTCAGTTAGAACCAGCTGTCCCCAACACAATTCTGAACCATATTCAGCCACCTCCACCTCTGGTCGAAGTCAATGGAGAACCAGAGTACAAGATCTCCAAAATCCTTGACTTCAAGATAGATCAGAGAAACCAGAATTGCAACTTGCTATACTTGGTACAATGGTCTGGTTATGAGGGTGCTGATGAAGAAACTTCCTGGCTTCTAGCCACTGAACTTAGTCATGCCTCCAAACTTGTTGAAGAATTTCACCTCTGGTATCCAGACAACCCTGGACTTCACTCTGCTTGATCCCAGAATCAACTTGTTCACAAAAAACTTCTATTTACAGAGGCAATGACTTTCTACCTACACCTCCACATCATCCTTGTCCCCAACCTCTGCTTCTCTGTTCCCCTCTATCTCTTCTGCCTCTTCACCTGCTGCTCTGCCAGCAGCCTCAGCTCCTCCACTAGACCCCTTTGCATGTCCTCTTATGACTCCTGCCTCAACCCCGCCAGTTCCTCTGCTGCTTCCACCACCACCATCTCCTCTGCTTCATCCAAGTCATTCAACTCCCCTACCTCTGACCCTTCCTCTCTGTACAACTCCTCAGCATTGAGCTGGACCAGGCCAGCCAGCATTTCATACTGGGTCTTGAACCCAGCTATCACTGCACTCTGGACCAACTGGACCACACCTACCAATTGGCACACCTGATCTGTCAACTCACTGAGCACACCCACTAGCGCTTCCTCTGTGCTTGCTTGCCCCTCTGAAGCCTCCACTCCTGCTACCTCCATCCATGCCCATTTCTTCAACTTCTTCAACTTCTTCTTCTCTTCTGCTTCTTCCTCTGTTTCCTCTGCTTTCTCCACCTTCTGCTTCCAAATCCTCCACTCCAGCTTCTCTTCCCCAGGCTGATTGCACCATGCCTTCACCTCCTTGCACACTATGCATGTAGTGAACTTACCAGTCCTGGCCTTGCACACCAGACTGAACTTGGTACACCTTTTGCACCTGTCCTCCTTGGCCTTGGCCTTCTCCTTGCCAGAACTTGGCCCCACCTTTGCCTCTGCCTGCTCCCTCCAGATCCACTCCACCTAAGATTTTTCATTAGTCTGCTACCTCTGTTGACTCTGGTGAAACTGACCTCCTTCTTGGCTGCCTTATTGGCCTTTTCTTATGCTCTCATGGCCTCCTCCTCTGCCAACCATTGCTCCTCCTCTGCTTGCCTCCATTCCTCCTCCTCCTTCTTCACCTTCACACACCTCCTCCGCTTGTTGGACTTCATGTTCCAACCAGCCTCATTGTTGTCCAGGTTCTCCATGAGGCATTCATCAGACCAATTTTTGATGTCAGTGATGTCAGACATGGTGATGGATACTAATGAGGATGCACTCTGAGCACCTTGACTATTTATCCAGTAATTCCAAACATCATTTTTCAACTCCAATGCCAATCAACAAAGTCACAAGCTAATGGCCTTCAGGGGTTCAGGCCTGAGAGGGGCATACTGTCATATACCAGATTTACTGGGTCAAACTCTGGTCCTCTGGACACAACTCTGGATTTACTTATTCACCTCCAGACTATTCTTACTTGCTAAGTCTTGTCTTCTTTCCTCCAGACCAATTCTGCTCTTCTGTACTTACATCTGGAATATGTTTCACCTTGACATCTCAGTTCCTATGTCACTCAGACATCTCCATTCCTACATCATCTTGACATCTCCATTCCTATATCACTCTGACATCACTCCATTCTTGTTTTATCTTGACACTCTGTTACTCCTGTTTCACCTCCATACCTTTGCACATTGTATGTCTATCCAATCTTATTTCCATCATAGTAATCTGCCTCCAACTTACTATATAATCTCTGTACTTCTGTCCTGTATACCTCAGTTTGAATATCAACAGAACTTGATGTTCTCCACCTCCATCCATTTCCGCTCTACTCCACCCAATGGAACTTGACTCTCCTTGGCTTGTTCATCATCTCTCTGACTTGAGTTCTTAGTAACTCTTATCTGACCTCCAACCCTCCGACCTCTGAAATCAGGACACTGGACCTATGCAAGGTGCACCACATAAGGTGAAGCCAAGTCATGGACCAACCAAATACAACAATTCTGGTGTTCCAGAGTTACACTTGGAGCATGTCACCCAAGTTTAACAGAACCCTTTGAACATATCCATGTCCACCCTTGACTAGACCAAGGGAAGTATCATCTCCTTGAGTAACCCTCCAAGGAGCCAACTTGAGTAACCCTTCAAGTTCCTGCCCAGAACCTTTCAAGGATACATCTACTTTCAGGTA
The DNA here is from genome assembly GCA_038089195.1 of Brasilioporus rufonigricans. Classification (NCBI taxonomy): domain Eukaryota; kingdom Fungi; phylum Basidiomycota; class Agaricomycetes; order Boletales; family Boletaceae; genus Brasilioporus; species Brasilioporus rufonigricans. The sequence goes on along the minus strand of JBBPKJ010000084.1, from coordinate 23,744 downwards.
GCTGTAACAAAAGGCTAGACTAATTTTCTCGAATAACTGCTCTCTAGCCAGTCACTATTCCATCCCAAACCCCATCACTGAACTTTCAGCTCTGGAGCATCCATCACAACTCCATCGCACCTCCTGAAACTCTCATTCAGAAGAACAACAACCAAGTTCACCCTCAACCTCTGATCAAGACAGATCTCCACCATCACCTTCTAAACTACAACTCCATCAGGACTTAGCCCATCAGCTATTGGCTCAAGTCAATATCCCAAGAAGTCCTACACCTCCATTCCCAACTGTTAGACAATGAAATCCTCTGTTCCAATTACCCATCAGACCACTGACCCCAACCATGTCTATCAAACCAACAGAATAACTTCATCACCTTTTACCTCACTGTCAACAAAGCCATCTATGATGATGACAATAAGAAGATTGCCTTGATCCTCTTGTTCATGACTGAAGGAGCTGCCCTTACCTCAGCCAACACCTTCAGATCCGCTGCCATCTCTGGCACCATTGTCACTATGGGGAAGTATGATGACTTCATCATCACTTTCAAAAAGGCTTTTAAGCACTACAATGTTGAATCTAACATTGTCACCTGGCTAGCCACAACCAGGATGATTTACCAGAAAGTCTCAAAGGCTTGTAAACCTTCTCTCCCTGAGTACATTGCTTCTTTCCAAAACCATGCAGCCCTCACCAAACTAGACAAACAGGACAATGTCCTCATTGAGTATTTCTCTGCTGGGCTTCCTACCTGGCTTATGACCAGGATCTTTTCCATGGATTCCACTCCCACCAAAATCTCTGAGTGATATGATAAGGCAGCACTCTTTTTCAACAAGAATGAAAGAGCCAAGGAAGTTGCCCAACATAACCAACAACCCAGTCAGTCATTTATCCCTAGAACTACTCACCAACACACCCCTGAATGATATCTGTTTGCAATGGACATTGACAATGTAACCTTCCCAAAGCAACTCATGCCTGCAGAATGGGCAAAGTATCAGAAGGAAGGAGTTTGTTTCAGATGCCAAAGAAAAGAACACATGGCTCATGAATGCCAAGTAAAGCTTTCCACTCCAGAATGAAAAAAACCATCTGTGGCAGCAAAAATTGCAGAACTCCTTGGACTCTTAGCCATCAAAGATGAAGATGAAGAAAAGACTACTGTAGGAAAGGTAGAGCTTACTCCCATGAAGGATTTCTAAACAGGAGACCTTGATAGACGTGATTGTCTCCTAATGCCACTGTAACTGTAGCAATGAATAAAAACTCTATGAATCTCCCAGTTGAATTCATCATCCCAGGAACCCTAAAAACTGTCAACACAATTGCCCTCATAGACTCCAGAGCAGACATCAACTGCATCAACTGGCAGTTTGTACAAAAACACAAACTTCCAACCACTCAACTCAATCAATCCCTCTCAATCTGAAACATAGACACCTCTGTAAACTCCTCAGGAAAAGTGCTCTTCACTGCAGAACTCTTCTTTGCCATTGAAGGGATTGCCCAGAAAGCCACATTCTACATTATGAACTGTGGCTGACAAAATACCATTCTAGGTCTACCATGGCTGAAACAAGCCAACTCCAAGATCAATTGGACAAAAGCAACCTTGTCCATTTCTGAATCCATTGACAAGTCCACAGAACTATACCAAACCTAAGTATCCACAATCGCCACCCATGAACAATGAACCACTCTTTTGAAGAAACACCCTTGTCACATCATGGTTAATCAAATAACTGATGCTCAACTCTTTGAATACCTAAACCACAATGACATCTCTACCCAATACAAATCCCCCAAAGAGTTTGTCACCAGAGCTCATCAGAACAGAACTCTCAATTGAATCCAAAATTATGGATCTCACTTCATGCTGCTCAGATTCCCACTTATCCAAAAACTTACTACTGCAACTGAGTTAGCCATGGCTGCAGAAAAAAGCTAAGCCAAAGCCAGTTCTCCCTGAAGAATATTCTGAGTTCTCCAAAGTCTTCTCTAAAGAAGCTACCAATTATATTCCTCCATCAAGACCTTACAACCACAACATCCACCTTGATGAATCCTTTTTACTGGAAATTGGAAAACTCTATCCTCTGTCCATTGAAGAAAGGAAAGCTACTAAATAATTCATTGAGGAGAATCTAGCTTCCCATAAAATCTGACGTTCCCAATCACCTTAAGCCTCTCCTTTCTTCTTCATCAAGAAAAAGGATGGTAGACTTCACCCTTGTCAAGACTATTGGTACCTCAATGAACATACCATTAAAGATGCTTACCCCCTTCCATTAATCTCCAATCTCATCAATAAACTCAAAGACACAAAAGTCTTTACCAAATTTGATGTACAATGGGGGTATAATAACATTAGACTTAAAAATGGAGACCAATGGAAAGCAGCCTTTCTTACCCATAAAGGGCTCTTCGAACCCCTCATGATGTTCTTTGGACTTTCCAACTCCCCAGCAACCTTCCAATGATTCACGAATGATTCCTTCCAGGACATGATAGCCAAAGGATGGCTAGTCATCTACATGGATGACCTCTTAATTTTCTTCCCAGATGAAGCCACCCCATACTAAGAGAACCAAGAGAGTTCTGCAATAGATGCAGGAACTAGGCCTACACCTCAAGTTGGAGAAATGTTCCTTTGCTACCAAGGAAGTAGAATACTTAGGCCTGGTAGTCAAGCCAGGACAGATCACTATGGACTCCATCAAACTTGATGGAATCACCAAATGGCCAGTTTCTTCCACTGTAAAGGAAGTAAGATTATTTCTAGGGTTCACCAACTTTTACAGGCAATTTATTTTGAACTACTCCAACCTCACTTGACCCCTCATTGACCTCATAAAGAAGGATGTCAAATGAAATTGGACAAAGAGGTGTGAAGAAGCCTTCACCTCACTCAAAGAACAATTTCTTAAGAAACCCATACTTACCCTTCCCAACACCTCCAAACCCTTTGCCATCACCACTGATGCCTCTGCCTTCACATCTGGAGCCATCCTACTTCAAACTAATAAAAATGGAGAATGGCATCCCTCTTGTACCTTTCTCAATTGTTCTCCCCCACAGAATGAAACTATGACATCTACAGCTAAGAATTACTCACTATCCTCCAAGCTCTAAAAGGATGGCAACAATATCTCTTAGGATTTCCTTTCCCCATAAAAGTCTTCACAGATCATAAAATCTCACCTACTTCTGCAAGTCCTAGCATCTTAATCAACAACAAGCCAGGTGGCTCCTAGATCTCTCAGATTTTGACCTAAAGATGATCCACATTCCCAGAAAACTCCTTGCAGGACCTGATGCTCTCTCCAAATGACTGGATCTTGTCTCTGATGATAAGTCTGATGAAACAACCCTGCTATCCCCTTCCCTTTTTGTAAACCTTATCAATTCCATGCTTAAAGGAATGATTTCCAAACATTTTGCCTCAGATCCTCTACTACTCAAGAAATTACAAGACATTAATGACCTCCTGGCACCACTCAAAAGCCCACTATCAGACAGGCAACTTCTTGACAATGTCCTGACCTACAAAGGACACATCTATGTTCCTTCCATGGGCAACCTCCATTGCACTATTCTACAATGGTGCCACAACCATGATGCTGCAGGACATTCCAGAGTTCTCAAAACCTGTTCTCTTGTTGCAGCAGAATTCTGGTGGCCTGGTATCGCCTCCTTTGTTACCAAGTATATTGAAGACTGGGCCATTTGCCAGCAGAACAAAGTCAATACTCATCCAACTACTCCCCAACTCACTCCAATTCCTTCAAACACATCCCTTCCTTTCTGACAAATTTCCTGTGATTTGATCACTGATCTCCCACTTTCCTCTGACTTTGACTCCTTATTGGTTGTAATGGACCACAGCCTTACTAAGGGGGTAATTTTATGCCCCACTAAGAAAACTGCCACTGCAGAAGGCATTGCCCTTCTCTTCTATCACAAAGTCTTCTCATGCTTTGGACTTTATGATAAAATCATCTCAGATTGAGGCCCACAGTTTGCCTCTGCCTTTCCAAAAGTGCTGGGAAACCTCCTGAACTATGATCTCACACTATCCACCACCTATCATCCTCAAATGGATGGAGAAACTGAAAGAGTCAACCAAGAAATAGAAACCTATCTACCAATCTTCTGTGGATCAAACCTTACTTCCTGGGCTGATCAAATTCCCATGGTGGAATTTACCCACAATCATCAACCTAATTCCATCACCAGCAAATCCCCATTCTTTCTCATGATCAGTTATGAACCCCATGCTCTTCCTTCTATATTCAAAACTTCTAATGTACCAGCTGCTGACCTTCACATCAAAGAACTCCTCGCTTCTAGGCAAGAAGCCCTCACAGCTCATGAACTGTCCAGACAAACTATGGCTGCACATTCTCACAAGAAGTTCATATCCTTCATGGTAGCCCATAATGTCTGGCTAGAGGCCAGAAACCTGAAAAGAAACATCACTGACCCAAAGTTTGCCCTAAAATAAGAAGGTCCTTTTCCAATCACCAAAGTACTATCACCAGTTTCTTATTAACTCAAATTGCCAAATTTTTGGGGATGAATCCATCCAGTATTTCACATGTCCCTACTAACCCCATACAAGGAAAATGGGATCAGTGGAAAGAACATCTCATCTCTGCCATTGGAGCTAATAGATGGAAATGAAGAATTTGAAGTAGAACAAATCCTGAAACATTGGAAAACTCTGATGGGCTTCCATTCCATGATCTGATGGAAATAATACACTGCTGCCAATGACTCCTGGGAACCAGAGTCAAACTTGAAACATTCAAGGTCCACTCTCACAGATTATAAAAAGTGACTCCCTTCTGTCTTCCCTCCTAAACCCTTGAGACACAGTGCCTCTATATGAGTGGCTCCTCAGACTACCCTGGACCAAATTTATAAGTATCTAAAAATTTGGATTGTTCTTATCATCTTCATCTTTTTATCTTGACTTCATACTTGATTTGCTTTATTTTTCATTCAAATTTCATCACCATACCTTCTTTGACCTTTGCTGAATGATATGGCCTCCAACTGTACTTCCCCCTCTTGCCTTTCCACCACCAAGTCTTCTATTACTCTCTCTTCTACTGGCACCACCACTGGATGGAATATCTATCTGGCCAAAACCCTAGTCTCTGACAAAGCTTCACACTCTAGACAACTGATCTTATCAGTCAACATTCCTCTCCTTGCTCACTGAATCCGAGATGGCTTCCCTGATGGACCTTACCTTGCCTGCATCCAAACTATCATGAACCCTTGACCTGGTCTGTGCACTATTACTGTACTTATATAAACCTGACTGTATCATCATTGTACTCTAGTCTAGCCTCCTTGAATCCTATCTTCTCTACTCTAGAAGACTCCACTCTACTCTTGAGTGAGTGCTATCACTGAATCCTTTGAACATATCCACATCCACCCTTGACTAGACCAAGGAAAGTATTGTCTCCTTGAGTAACCCTCTGAGTTCCTGCTGTTAAACCCGGGTGACATGCTCCAAGTGTAACTCCAGAATGCCAGAGTTGTTATATTTGTTGGTCCAGGACTTGGCTTCACCTTATGTGGTGCACCTTGCATAGGTCCAGTGTCCTGATTTCAGAGGGGTCAAAGGTCAGAGGAGAGTTACTAAGAACTCAAGTCGGAGAGATGATGTACAAGATAAGGAGAGCCAAGTTTAGTCGGGTGGAGTAAGACAGAGATTGGATGAAGGAGGAGAATCTCAAGTTCTGTTGATATTCAGACTGAAGAATATAGAACTGAAGTACAAGGATTTATATACTAAGATCAAAGGCAGATCACTAAGGTGGAAACAAGATCTGGTAGACATACAATGTGCAAAGGTATGGAGGTAAAACAGGAGTGACAAAGTGTCAAGGTAAAACAAGAATGGAAAGATGTCAGAGTGACACTTGGAACGGAGATGTCAGGATGACAGGAGAATGGAGATGTCAGAGTGACATAAGAACAGAGATGTCAGAAGACAAGGAAACTGAGATGTCAAGATGAAATGCATCTCTCTTATCTCCCTATTGTGAAAACACCATCTACAGCCCTAATTTCCAAAAACCACCACCTGACCATATCACCGGGAAAGAAGAATTTGAAGTCAAACAGATATTAAAACATTGCAGAACCCTGGAATCCCATCTATTCCTGATCCGATGGAAAGGATACCCACTGGAAGATGACTCATGGGAACCAGAATGGAACTTAAAACATTCTATCACCATCTTAAACAACTATAAAAGATGACACATGTCCTCCTTCCCTCCTCAGAACCAAACCACCACCACTTGCAAATGCAATGTCTAACATGTCCAACCTCTACACCTCCTCTTTCATCTCTATTGTCTCCTTTGTTACAGACCCTATAGAACCCACACTTGTCACCAATACTCCTTCCTCTCCCATCTGACCTCCTGTCAAATCAGTCGACATACCTCTCCATGGCCTTAGCAGCCATGACAGCAACCTTACTGAAGAATATAGCATGCTCATCCAAGCTTTCATTACCAATCCCCATCTTACTGTCCCCATTTCCGCTTCTTTAGAACCTTCCTCTCCTCTTTTTGCCCTGTATGGGGCTCTTTTACAGGTAGAACAACTCCTTATCTTTATTCCTCAAGAAAACTCCCACACTCCCATCGCCCTCATCCACAACGTCCTCCTCAATGTCCATAACAACCTCATCCAATACCTTCACCAGATGGCCTACCAACTCGAGTTCAGAGCAGCCAATCACACACCAGTCACCTTTCCTCTTAGTCCTGCTGTCCTCACTACCCCTTCCACATCCTATTCACCCTTAAACCCAGCTGAACTGCTGGTTTTCGATTGGATCAACAACACCTGGACTGGCACACATGGCAATCGCCCCCTCACCACCAATGACCCTATGTATAACCAATGGTGCTTCCAGTGCAATCAACTTGGACACCAATATGCTGATTGTCAATGGTACCAATGTCCAATCTGCCTATGGTTTGCCCCAGGTCATAATCAGCACACATGTGGTCTCCGCCACCCTCCTCCTTACTGCTGCCCTACCATCTCACCCTCTACTTCTAACTCCTCTGGCACCTCTCACTCCTCTTGTTCTGCCAGGATCTCTACAGGAGGCCAACCTCCTCCTCACCCTACTCGAGTTCCTCCTCCTTGCCCTGTCACTCTGCAACCACCATCCCCTTCTACCACCCTCAATAATGAAGATGACTTGGATGAAGTCAGGCTAGCCAACATCACTGGCTCCCCTGGACACTACTCTTTGGACTTTTAGACCCTTATTAGCGCTTCAGGATGTTAAACGGGGGGTAATGTTACGTTTTGTTCCCCTACTACACTTTTTCCTTCACTTGTACCTTAGTCTCACCAAGTCCTTGGTTTGACTCCACCAAGTGACTTTTCTTTTCTTTCTCGACTCATCTCTGATGTGTCATAATCAGCTGATCTTCTTTCAGACTTCTCTTGGCTGATTACTCATTTCCCTTTAGTCATCATCCGATGCCATTGGCCTTTACTCATCAGTACTTACTCATTATCCAATGCCATTGCACTTATCTTTAGCTTTCTATTGTTCTCTTCTTTTGGACTCTATTGTTCCCTATGTAACATTGAGAGCACTTCTATGCTCGAGACTTACAACTGTCCTAGACCTTGGGAGGTACTCATGAAGAGACACAATGTCCAAGGAGTTGAACTTAAGAGGATGTGACACAAGGAGCACAGTAGTGCATTAGATAAACATAGAACTAGCTAAGGAACAACAGTGACTATCGAGCTAGTTGATATAGTACAATCGAAGCAGAGCTAGAATAGAGAGTAAACAAGGATAAATGGGGACCTGCCTGCGCTTGGACCAAGACAACAATGACAAAGAGTATTAGCTAAGTGAGAAAACTGGAATTGAACCAGCAAGCCTAGGAGCTTAGCTATAGTTATCCATGAAGAGATCAGAACACACAACACTATGAGAGAAGTGTTGTAGGAGTAGTTAGTCCAAGGTGGAGAGCTAGTCAAGAGGATAAACCATCACATCGTCTGGGAAGAAGGCAATGAGAAATAGGGAGTATGATTCATAAGGAAAAGGAGTTATATGGATGAAGCAGAAGATGATAAGAAAGAGTCTGGAACAGAGGTGATTTACTGTAACACTCTACTTTCAGTCGCTTACTTACACCTTTCCTATGCCTGCCCTAGAGCAGCTCCAGTACTATATAAACTCCAGGGACCTCAGTAGTAGTTCCTCACTCTTGTCTTTCCTGTTTCTTCTGTACCACAACCTACTGCTGCAATCTACTCTTCTCCACTTTCCTCTTCTCTTCCACCACCCTTAAGTGGGAAGTCACAAGTTGCTACTGCAGTAGCTCCTCTACCTCCAATAGGGGAACCTCTGTCAGTCACCTGACCTTACCTCAGTATCTTAACACTCAGACAGTCACCTGACCTGACCTCGGCTTCACCCCACTCTGAAGGTCATTCAACCTTGCCTTTGGAACATTCTCTAACACATACAGAACTATGCTCGGTCCTACCCAGGTCAAGTGCAACACATCCTAGAACTGAATTCACCAAGTATTCCATGCTTCTCTCCTATTTCCATATAAAGAAAATGAAAATCCATGGATAGAACTTTCCAAAAGCACTGCCTGATCTCATAGATGGAAATGAAGAATTCAAAATAGAACAAATTCTGAAATACAAAGAGCCTTCAACAGGCTTCCAATTCCTGATCCAATGGAAAGAATACTCTGCTGCCAATGATTCCTGGAAACCAGAAAGCCATTTGAAAAATTCAAGTCCACTCTCAATGAATATAAAAACCCTGTCTTTCTTTTGAATTCCATGATGCATCCAAGATGTGGTGCCTTAAAGTGAGTGCCCCATTGAACACAGGGCCTTTGTTCCATTTGATTTTACCTTTGTACTTTTACTTTGTTTCTTGATCCAATGATTAATCATTTTTTTCATTCCTTTTCTGATCCTCAATTTCATTATCAAGAATTCATTCCTGGTACTCCTGGCCACTCAACCTACCTCTCTGAACATGCTAGCATGCATGAATACTTCTGTCACATTTCTTACTGCCCTTACTATCATCACTGGTGAATGTTCACTCTACTCACCCATGGATTGCTTACCACCCCTTGATCTCCATCCTGGAAACCCCTTGAACCATGGAAAACCTTTTTCACACCCATTGGATATTGGAAAATTCCTAATCTAAACATTCCAACTCTTTGAAATCCAGAAACATGATATTCTTTGATCTTGTCCTCCTCAGCCACATCCTTGAATGACCACTCTCATCCATTGTGATCTATCCCAATTGCTCTTATATCCAAGCATCCCTTGCCATCTACTATGGCTATACACTGCCACTCCTTGATTCACTTTCTTTTCCAGCCAACATCCCTACTTGTCATCAAGCTCAGCAAGGATGGCAAACTCACTTCCAAGGAACATAAGTGGCATTTTGACAACAAGCTTTCCATAATCTGTGCTGGAGATGAGCACATAGCTAAGAGTTGTTCAAAGGCCACACAAAATGCAACCAAGGGACATACAGCTAAGACAGCAACTCTGGAAGCCAAACCAGAGGCCTTCACTCTGGAGGTGAAAAAATAAGCACCAGCATCCATGACTCTGCATGAACTGGACATTGTGTTGACTCCTTTTGTGCACCAAAGGAGATTTGACTAAATGTGTCCGCTTTTTTAGACCCACAATCCATTATACCCTCTGTTTCCCTCCTATCCAACAAAATCCTGCCTTTTCTAGCTCTCCTAGATTCTGGATCCTCTGATTGCTTCATAGATTCTGTCTTTGTGAGCAGGCATGGTCTTTCAACCTACTATATTCCTTCACTCCAACTCTGACTCTTTGATGGATCCTCAAATTCTACCATCTTCCAAGCCATTGATCTTTCCATCCATTTCAAAACCAGTGACACCACTTCAACAACATCTTATGTCACTCTGCTGGATGGATCCTATTCCCTTGTCCTGGGATACAATTGGCTGACACACTACAATCTGTTGATTGACTGGGTTTCTAGTAGTATCTCATTCCAGACATCAAGCATTCTATGCCAGCCCCAAGCTTGCCTCTGCAGCTTGCAGCCTCTCAGCCTCTAGCTAACTCCATTTCCTCCAGTCTACCATGTTTTTCCAATCACAAGGCCCCTGCAGTAGCATTTATTAGTGCTCTGGCCTACACACTTGCCTACTGTCTTGAAGACCCTGTGCAATTTAGCATGTGTATTTGCCCTCTGGAAAGCAATCTCCACTCCACTGCCATCTCCTCTCCTGATCTAGTCAACCTTTCTGGTGTTCCTATGAAATACCACAATTTTGCAGATGTCTTTAGCAAAAGCAAGGCTTCTACCCTTGCTCCACATTGCAATTTTGACTTGAAGATTGACTTAGAGGAAGGTGCTTCCCCTTCCATTGGCACCACCTATTCCCTGTTGTCCTCTGAGGTTGAGTCTCTCTGAACCTTCCTAGATGAACACCTTGCCATGGCGTTCATCCATCCATTCTCCTCCACTCATGCTGCCCTTGTCCTTGTTGTTTGTAAGAAGGATGATTTACTCTGCCTCTGCATAGACTACCAAGGACTCAATAGGATCACAAAGAAAGACTACTATCCCCTTCTTTGTATCTCCAACCTCCTTGATGCTCCAAGCTGTGCCAAAATTTATAGCTTGCCATTCATGAGTCCTTCCAGACTTAGTGGCATTACCTTGAAGGTTTTGATATGCTTATTGATGTCATTACTGACCACAAGAACCTAAAGTACTTCTCCACCACTAAACTACTGACCTGCCAACAAGCCTGGTTGGCAGAGGTCCTCTCCCAGTTCAACATGGTCATTTGTTTCCACCCTGGATGCTTAGGTGCCAAGCTTGACACTCTCACTAGATGATGGAATGTCTATTCCAAAGAGGGGGATATGGCCTATGCTCATATCCACCCACATAATTCCCAACCCTTTTTCACTCAGGAGCAGCTAATCACATCCTTCCAAGCCACTTACCTAGCAACTCCAGTACTCCATGCTGCCTTCCTATTTGACATCAAGTCCCTCCATGATGACATCCTCTCCACTCTCTTTTCTGATCCCATTGCTTCTGTCCATTTGTTCACTTCCAAACCACCTAACTCTTGCTGAAAAGTGAACCCTGAATGCTTCTTGCATCTCTATATCCCTGATGCTAATGACCTCCACCCTCTAGGCCCTCTAGTACAAACATGATCACCCTCTCTCCAGATGCTTCAGACAAAACAAGACATGAAAACTCATTCAACAAGAATACACCTGGCCTGGCATTCATACCTTTGTCAAAGAGTGTGTCTCTTCTTCTACAGTTTGTGCCTGTGCCAAGGTCCCTCATCACAAGCCCTATGGACTCCTGAAATAACTCCCCATCCATATGAAGTCCTGGAACTTGATCTCCATGGACTCCATAGAGCAACTACCTGCCTTCTTTGGGCACACCACTATCCTAGTTGTTGTTGATCATCTGTCCAAGCAATGCATTTTTATTCTGACAGACAACAAGATAACATCTCCAGAGTTAGCCAAGCTCTTTCTACTTCATGTCTTCTCCAAGCATAGAGTTCCATCCAACATTACCTGTGATTGAAGTTCAGAGTTTTCTTCCACTTCTTCCTGTCTCTCTGAAAAGCTCTTGACATCCATCTTCACCTCACCTTTGGCTATCACCTTCAAGGCAATAGTCAAACTGAGCATATGAACCATACCTTGGAGCAGTACCTCTGGATCTAGTAACTACCAGCAAAACAACTGGTCCAAACTCCTTCTGTTACAATTTGCCTTCTTTTTCCTTGTCTTCACCTTTGTTTCCTTGTCTTTGCCTTTGTTCCCACGCTACTTAGCTAACCCTTAGCTAAGTCCCTTGCTTCTTCGCCCTGATTAGATCTTCTTTGCCTCATATTTACCCTTGCTTCTTTGTCACATGTTTCATTGCCTTGCTTGTTTAATCTCCACCCATGCTTCTTAGTCACAGTCTTCTGATCTTCTCATGGCTCTCTGCTTCCTTGTCATTGTTCTCCTCTTTAGGCTTTCCCATTGTTCGCCTCTTTAGGCTTTTCCATTGTTCTCCTAGTTTAGACACTTGGTCCATGCACTGTACTCTCACCTATATAAACCCTAGCACAGTAGAGTACAGTCCTCACTTTGTACCTCCCTGGGATTTCACCAGATACCTAGAGTCCTCAATCCTAGACCTTGTTCCATTGATCCTATGGTGGTACCCACTCCACACTCTTAGTTCCTTGTCATAGTCTCTCCTAGTTCATTGCCTATGGTGGTAACCACTCCACATCCTTAGCTCTTTGCTGTCATTGAACATTGAGGCAACCCATCCAAGGCTACCTAGGACCTACCCAGTCCGAATGTAACACCTTCCACTTGTGGAGTTTGCATACAACAATAATCCAAATCCAACCACTGGTCTTTCTCCATTCTTTGCCAATAAAGGTTACCACCCCAATCTTGCTATTCACCCTGAACACAACCTCACCTCCACCTGAGCCCAAGAATACTCCATAGACCTTGATTTCATCCACCAATTCTTTTGTGAAGAGATAGCCTCTGCCCAAAAATGATATAGTAACTCTGAAAACCAGCCCAATGTTTGATCCAAGTCCAATGCATGAAGCACACTGCAATCTTATGAATAAATTAGACCTCACTTCAGTGGAACATATTGTAGTATAGACTCTTGGTGTAGAAGAGGTGGAATACCTCAGAATAATCATCAAACCCAGACAAATAATCATGGACCCAGTCAAACTTGATGGGATTGCCAAATGACCTGTTCTAATCCCAGTAACAGAAGTATGCTCATTTTTAGGATTCACCAACTTCTACTGGCAATTCATTCCTAACTACTCTGAGATTGCTTGACCACTCATTGATTTAACAAAGAAAACCCATCCCTGGAATGGTCAACATCCTGTGGCCAAGCCTTCAAAACCCTGACATGGCTGTTCTTATAAAAACCAGTACTATGACTCCCTGACACCTCAAAATCTTTCACCATTGCCACCAACACCTCCACATATGCTTCTGGAGGAATTCCCCTTCAAACCAGTGAAAATGGAGAAGGCATCCATGCTCCTATCTGTCACAGTATTTCAGACCAGCAGAAAGAAACTACAATGTGTACAACAGAGAATTGCTTGCTATCCTCTGTGCCCTTAAAGAATGGCACAAATACTTCCTAGGATCCCCTTTTTCCATACAAGTATTCACAGATCATCAAAACCTTACCCATTTTTGAAAACCTCAATAGTTGAATCACTGCCAAGCTAGGTGGCTTCTAGATATTCCAACTACAACCTACAGATAACCCATGTACCAAGAAAGTTACTTGCTATCCCAGATGCCCTTTCTCAATGACCTGACTCTTCCCACTTTGACCATGACAATGAAGGGACAGCCCTTCTTCCACCCACCCTCTTTATCTGCCTTATTGACTTCAGACTTCAGAAAATGATATCTGAAGCATCCCCCTTAGGTCCCCTTGTGCTACAAAAACTCCAAGCCATTGACAACCTTTCCCATGAACTACAATCATGCCTCTCTGACTGGCAGATAATAGACAATGTCCTCACATATAAAGAACAAGAATACATTCCCCCATTAGAGATGTACAGAAAGAAGTTCTCAAATGATGCCATGACCACTCCTCTGCTGGACACCTGAGCATGCTCAAAACTAACAGTTGATTGCCAGAGAATATTGGTGGCCAGGACTTGCCATCTTCATAAAACAATATGTCCACAGCTACACCACTTGCAAGCAGAACAATAATAACCCCTACCCTTTGTCTTCACCACTTACTGCAATTCCTTGTTCCAAAACTCTATCTTTCCAACAAATATCATATGATCTCATCACTGATCTCCCCATCTCCTCCAACTTTGACTCCATATTGGTCATGGTGGACCATGGCCTTACAAAGGGAGTAATTCTTTGCCTAACTAAGAAAACTGTAACTGCAAAGGGAATCACTCTGCTCTTCTATCATAAAGTTTTCACTTGATTCAGACTATACAATAAAATCATACCAGATAAAGGTCCTCAATTCACCTCTTTTTGCCAAAGAATTGGGAAAACACCTAAACTATGACCTGTCCTCATCCATCATGTACTATCCTAGACCAATGAAGAAACAAAAAGAGTCAATCAAGAAGTTGAAACTTACCTCTGAATCTTCTGTGGAAATGACACATCATCCCATGGCCAAATTTACACATAAGCACCAGCCACACCCTGTTACTGGAAAATCCCCATTCTATCTCATGATGGGATATAACCCTCATCCCTTCCCATCAGCACTAACTCAAACAAATTTACTGGCCATTGATACCCACATTAAATTCCTCATCCCTACATGAGATGTAGCCCTTGCAGCTCACCACCTCACTGAACAAACCATGGCCTGTAGATTGAGAAAACCATTTGTTCCATTAATTTTCAAATAGAAAGTATTGCTAAAAGCCTGAAACCTCAATTACTCTACCCCAAACCAAAAGTTCTCTCCCAAAAGAGAAGAACCCTTCATTATCACCAAAGTTCCATTTCTGAACATGTCTCAGCTATGCCTTCCTCCATCTTGGAACAAAATCCATCAGGCCTTCCATGCTTCACTCCCATCTACATATAGAGACAATGAAATCCATAGAAAGAATTTTCCCAGACTGCCACCAGACCTTATAAACTGGAATGAAGAGTTTGAAATAGGGGGTAAATGAGGTCTGCTTGTTCTGCCAATGATGTCAGTCCACCAACAAAGAGGGTGTGAATGGGGTCTGCTTATGCTGCCCAAGCTGTTGGTCCACCCACAGAGAGGGTGTGAATGGGGTCTGCTTGTGCTGCCCATGCTGTTGGTCCACCCACAGAGAGGGTGTGAATGGGGCCTGCTTATGCTGCCAAAGCTGTTGGTCCACCCACAGAGAGGGTGTGAATGGGGCCTGCTTGTGCAGCCCAAGCTGTTGATCCCCTCACAGAGAGGGTGTGAATGTGGTCTGCTTGTGCTGCCCAAGCTGTTGGTCCACCAACAAAGAGGGTGTGAATGGGGTCTGCCTGTGTTCTCCATGCTGTTAGTACACTAGCACAGTGGGTGTGAATGGAATCTGCTGGTGTTGTCAATGCTATTGGTAGATCAGCAGAGTAGATGTAAATGAGATCTGTCTGTGGCATCCATTCTATTGTTGTATTTGAAGAGTTGATACAAATGGAGTAATACAACAATAGAATGGATGATACAGACAGATCTCATTTACATCTACTCTGCTGATACACCAATAGCATTGACAACACCAGCAGACCACATTCACATCCACTCTGCTAGTAAACTAACAGCATGGAGAACACAGCAGACCCCATTCACATCCACCCTGCTATTCATTCTAGCCCTAAAGTCCATAAATTAAACCCTATCTGAGGGTTAGGGTTTGAAGCACAGAAAGATCACCAAGGTCCACCCTAAAAAAACCTATCAAACCCTAACTCAATCATGGCCCCTGTGTTTCTGCATAATGGGGGTATGGTCAATGTGTGGGAATATAGGGGTCTCAACCATGGCCCCTGTGTTTCTGCATAATGGGGGTATGGTCGATGTGCAGGAACACAGGGGTCTCAATCATGATCCCTATATTTCTGCATTTTTGGGATATGACCATTATGAGGGATTAAGGGGTCATAAATATCACACCTTCATTCCCTCATATTTGGGGTATGGCCATTATGAGGGAATGACCCCATCATTTCTGCATATTTGATGTATGATCAATCTGTAGGTTTTTGGATCTCAAACATATCTCCTATATTCCCACACATTGCTGAAATGGTCAATCTGTGAGCTTGAGCAATCTCAAATATAGCTCATATATTTCCACAGATCAGGGGTATGATAAATCAATGGATGTGCAGGAACATAGGGGTCTCAAACGTGACCCCTGTGTTTCTGCATAATGGTGGTATGGTGGATGTGCAGGAACACAGGGGCATCAAACATGATCTCTATGTTTCTGCATAATGGATGTATGGTTGATGTGCAGAAATACAGGGATCTCAAACGTGACCCCTATGTTCCTGCATAATGGTGGTATGGTGGATATGTGGGAACATAGGGATCTCAAACATGACCCCTATATTTCTGCATATTGGAGGTATTGCCATTATGAGGGATTGAGGAATCTTAAACATCACCCCTCATTCCCTCATATTGGGGGTATGACCAACCTGAGGGAATGACCCCTTCATTTCCATACCCTGTATGCCCACAAATGATCAATCTTTATGGAATTATGTGTCATCACTCTTATCAAATACTATATATTAACATGGATATATTCTTTTTATCATACTTTTAGTGATGATTAGGTAAGCAAAATCCTACCTTTACCCTAACCAGTTTACAAAAAGTATATAAAATGATCTGGGATATAAAGAGGACTGGTCTGCAATATCTGAGGAGGGGGAAACAATGTTGGGAGAGAGGGAGGAGGAGGGGAACAATTTTGAAAGGGAGAGGAGGAGTGGAAAACAATATTGGAAGGAGGGAAGGAGGGAGGGACAATATTGAAAGGGGGAGGGGAGAAGGGGACAATGTTGGAAGAGGAGGAAGAAGGAGAGGATGATGTTGGAAGGGGAGGAGAGGGGGGATATTGGAAGGGGTTGAGAGTGTTGGAAGGGAGAGAGGGAGTTGAAAGGGAGGAAAGAGCATTGGGAGAGTAGAAATGGTATCAAGAGGGAGAGAATGGTGTTGGGAGGGGAAGACAAGTATTGGAAGGAGAGAAGGGTATTGAAAGAGGGGAAGGATGTTTGATGGGGGGGAGGATATTAGAAAGGAGGGAGGATATTGGAAGGAAAGGAGAAGAAGGGAAAGAATATTGGAACAGGGGAAGGAGAGGATGATATTGAAAGGGGAAAAAGAAGAGGGGGATGATGTTGTTGGAGATCATCCCATTAGCTAGTACATACTTGGATAATTCTTGTACTTACATTATATTACTATATCCAGATAGCAGTGTCCATTAGCACATGCTCTGCTTGCCATGCTCTCTCCAGTCTTGTACAATGTCGACTGGAGGTAAGCAACTACTGTATACTACGTATAACTACCTACTCATGTACTGCAGTCCTCATGGACTTGTGTTACAGATTGACCATTCTCCAACAAATGTTAAAAGAAGGGAAAGGTGGAAAGGATGTTGAGAGGAGGAAAGGGAGGGGAAAAAGAATATTGGAAGAGGAGAGGAGGATGTGATGTTGGAAGGGAGGTGGATGATGTTGAGAGAGATGGAGAAGAGAAAGATGATGTTGGAAAAATGGGAAGGAAAAAGAGAGATGATGTTAGAAGGAGGAGAGGAGGCTTTAAACACAGTGATAACATCCACTAAGCTCTCAAAAATCAGGTTTCCAAGATACAACATCTCTTCTTCTCTCCTTTCTTTAAAATTGTGAGATATAGTGTCACAGAACATGTTCATTACTGCTTTACCATTTGTTCTAATATATTTCAAGCCATACAAGCATATTATGATCATTTTGGAAACCATCCAAACATTATCACTTTCAAACCATAGGAACACAATGACAAGAGTTACTAAGCCCCAGAAAATCACATTCCAGAGATATACCATCCTCATCTACTCCCTTCCTAGAAAAATATGACATACCATATCATAGAAGGCTTGAACAATCACTCTTGCATCCTTAATCACATGATTCAATCTGCTTTTTCCATTTCCATTATTTATGACTTTTATATTGGAGAGTCTTTGGCTTTGCTGAAATATCATGATGTGGTGCAAAATGGATATATGTTCTTTTTGCAGGATTTGGCATTGAAGTTGGATCTCTGTTTTCTGCATTTAGGAGACTGATGACTTCTGGATGCTAGCTTTTATGGGCCTCAATGCAAAGGAATAATGTGACAAGGCTTTGTCTTCCAGATGTTCTATTCTTTTGGATGGTTTTAACCAAACTGCCATGTTTTCTATCAGATCCATGCTGACCTGGAGCAAGCTGAAAGAATACCATTACAACAAATTCATTGGTAATGCTTGAGAAATGGTCCATGCCTATAACATTGTATAATCAGTCAATCATGGTTGCACATCTGTTCTGTCACTTCATCATCTAAACATGGACCATAGTTGACAATATTGCACTAAAGGAAATTAGACTAATGCCAAGATCTCTGTCTGATGCAATGCAATGCTGAACAGTTACTAGTGTGGATGAGATACTCATACATAGCTCATTTATGGCATGCAATAGTGGCCTCTCACACATTGCTCATGGGTGACATGAACCATGTACCATGTCTTTTTCAGAGTACAAGGAGATATATTTTCCATGCAAGAGATTTGCATCCACTGACAAGTCATAATAGACATCTTTCTGGGAAGCAAAAGGCTAAATTATATTATATCATCACCTTCTAGAAGACAATGGATATAAAAGCAGATTTTATGTAAACAATATATTGGAAATCATTTTTGAACACTTGTAGCGTTTTCCAGCCAATAAGATGGGAACATGTCACATACCAGATTCACTGAGCCAAACTCCGGTCCTCCGGACTCAACTCCGAACTATCTTATTCACCTCCGGACCTTCTTTACTTGTTAAGTCTTGTCTTCCTTACTCCAGACCGACTCCAGACTTCTATTACTTATCTCTTTGATATGTTTCACCTTGACACCTCAGTTCCTCTGTCTTCCTGACATCTCCGTTCCTATGTCACTCTGACATCTCTCCATTCTTGTTTTATCTTGACACTCTGTCACTCCTGTTTCACACCTGTACCTTTGTACATTGTATGTCTACCCGATCTCATTTCCACCTTAGTAATCCGCCTCCAATTTACTATATAATCTCCGTATTTCTGTCTTGTATACCTCAGTCTGAATATCAACAGAACTTGACGTTCTCCACCTCTGTCTGTTTCCGCTCTACTCTGCCAGACTGAACTTGACTCTCCTCATCTTGTTCGTCGTCCCTCTGACTTGAGTTCATAGTAACTCTCATCTGACCTCTGACCCTCCGACCTCTGAAATCGGGACACCAGACCTATGCAAGGCACACCACATAAGATGAAGCCAAGTCCCAGACCAACCAAACATAACAACTCCAGCATTCCGGAGTTACACTCAGGGCACGTCGACCGAGTTTGACAGAACAAGGAAAAGCAAGGAATGTGTATGAAAGATTTAGAAAAGCAAGTTTGTTTTTTTAATAAATCCAAAGTACTATAATGTAAAGGATTTAAGCAAGGATTTGAAGAGCTCTTGCAAGGCACAATGAAGGCAGGTAGTACAATGTCAACTAAGATCAAAGAAGGTGTTTGAAGAATTGCTGTGGAGATCTAGTGGATTCGATGGATTGGCAAGAAAAAAGGATGAGATGGATCAACAAATTGGATGACGACATCTGGAAAGGTTAAGTATAAAATTGAAAAACAAAAGAAAGCCATCTCAGAGAAAATAATGTAAAGAGGCCAACAAATGATGGGAGATGATTTTAGAGAAAATGAAATGTACAAAGCCACAAGAAATAGATAAAGAGGAGGAGGAGGAGGAGGAAAATAAAGACATGGACATACATAATATGTAACTTGAATACTGTTTGGAAACATTCATATATAAATCCATCTGAAAACACATCAACATTATTATTTATATCATTGGTCTATATTATCTGTTCTAGACAATCAAAAATCAGTCTGACTTGAAAAGTGAGTAAATATCAATTAATCCTGGCTACTTTCAAATTTAACACCATGGTAACGACTACCAAGCCTTACAAATTAGCTTTCCAAGATACAACATCTTTTCTTTTTTTTTTACAAGAATGTAATGTATTGTGTCATAGGATATATGAAATGACTCCATCTGTCCTAGCATATTCTGAGCTCTACCAATTTGTTATGAGCATTTAAACTTACCACCACTCCTAAACAAATGTTAATCCCTTGGCTTTTTAAAAATAAGATTAGAATGGAATACTTAGCATCTGTCTTCAAGCGCTATTAGTTGGTTAAATATTATCACCATCTTTAGACAAAATTGTCTCCTGGCTTTCTAAAAATAAGAAGAGGATGGCTACTATCTATTTTAGAACCTTTAAACATAGTCCTAACATCTCCCAAGCCCTCAAAAATCAGGTTTCCAATATACAATATCTTCTTTTCTTTCCTCCTTCTAAAAGTGTAAGGTATGATGTCATAGAACATGTCCATTACTGCTTTACCATCTGTTCTGACATATTACAAGCCATATCAGCCTATTGTCACCATTTTGGGACCACTCAAACATTGTCTACATAATCAATATTATCATCACCCTTAAACAAAGATATACTTTTATAGCAATCCCCTGGCTATTTAAAAATAAGGAAGGCATGACTACTACATCTTTCAAATGGTTACAATACAATGGAAACATCTGCTAAGCCCCAGAAAATCATGTTCCAAAAATACACCATCTTCTTCCCCTCTCTCTTTAGAAATCTAATATAGTCATCTCCTGGCCATTTACAAATAAGGAAGGGATGGCTACTACCTATTGCGAACCTTAGGAACACGATGGTAACATCCACTAAGCCCCAGAAAATCAGGTTTCAAAGATACACCATCCTCTCCCCCTCCTCCCTAGGAAGATATAATATACCATGTCATAGGAGGCTTGAACAATTGCTCTGCCACTTTTCCCAGGGGATTTCAAGGCCTATGAATCCATTGGGAGTATTTTAGAAGCTCCCCAAGATCATCTATATATCAGTTTTCAATATATACTCCACATCACCTTGTTTGATTTTTATCTCAAGAACTGGTCCACCAATTTCCATGATCAAGGGGTCAAAATGATCCTAGAAACAGGTACTATTTGATTCTAGGATTTTGGAAAAGAAATATGAGATTGAATTTGGAAAGTTTATTCTAAAACAACCATTCAAGTCCAAGTCCAACTGGAGGTTGGAGGATGATAAGCAGAGATATGGGGTTAGGTGATGAAGGTGGACATGGTGTCTAGAGCAGAGGTGTCAGAGAGGAGGGGGTTGCAGTGAGGATGTTGACACAGGACTTATGTGTCATGCCCTTAAGCAGGCCTGTGTCCTTGTATTTTGGAGCAGAGTTTTGACAGGAGATGGGGGAGGGAAATTGGACAAGGACAGGAGGCTGTCTTATAGTGCTATTGTATAGCATATAGGAGATGTCCTTGAATACAAGCAGAGTAAGGTATGGAGGACAGAATGAGAACAGGAACATGTAGTAATAGATACATGGAAGGGTCAGATGTGTCAGATAAGCTACCAAGGAATGGTTCAGGATTGGAGAACAAGGGTATACAATTAAGGATAAGGTCCAAGTGGTGCCAGGATAGGTCCAATTAGAGGACAAGCTCCAAAATAGAACTCCAAGGGGTGGTGTGGATGATGGGCTGATGGTGTGGAGATGGCTGGAGATGGCTGGAGGAGGCATAATGGAGGTCAGAGGTATGTATGTGACAACACACCACCACTGCTACACCTCCACAATATCTCTGGTACAACTCTATACCAACTCCATTCCTCCTTTCATTCCTCCTGTAGTCTCATTTACTCAGTCTGTTACCTTAGTAATTCCCACTAATCTGATTACTTATATAGTTACATTTCACTCTTACATTAGTTGGAACTCTGTGCTCTAGTATTCCTCACTTCTGATTCTCCAGTCCATACATACTTTTGACTGTGGACTTACTAATCTATCCGCCTCCTCCCTATATACAGTGAGTCCAAAAACCAGCCAAATGTTTGATCCAAATCCAATGCATGAAGCATACTGCAATCATATGAATGAATTAGTTCTTGCTCTGGTAGAATCATAGCTGATCAAAAGCCTACTATCCTTGCTTGACTTGATGCTGGCCACTCAGCTTATATGATTACCACCCAGCTTGGTGTTTGATGTGCTAATATATCAGGGTTATCCATCAATGAGTGCCTAAACCTGCAAAGGACCCCTGATGGTCATCCATCCAAGATTTCTCCGATCAATATTCAGTATGCTATTCATCTTATTCCCTTTTGTAGAGCAAAAAATGCTGTTCAAGTGACCAAAATACTCTCTAGTGTTACCAATCCACCCACCTAGGCAAAGACAATTCACCAACACTTGAAAAAGAGTGGCATAAAAGCTGTATCCAAGCTAAAATATTTCCTTCTTTCATTGAAATATTGTGAAATCTAGAAAAGCTTTGCATATGCTCACAAGAACTGGACTAAAGGGGACTAGAAAAAGTAATATGGTCTGATAAGATCCAAATAAATCACATTGGGTCAGAAATGGATGTGGAAAAAGCCAGGTGGGAGGCTAAGTGATATGCTAGTGAAGAGTATCATTAAGCATAGTGGATACTCTATAATGATTTCTAGTTGTATGACTTAGGAGAGAATTGACTATATTGCAAAGATAGATGGTAGGATGGATGGTGATCTTTGTCCTCAAATTTCCAAGCTTGAACAGCATTCTTTGCTCTACAAAATGGGATAAGATTAACAGCATAATGAATATTGATAGGAGAAATCTTGGATGGATGATCATCAGGGGTCTTTTGAGGGTCTAGGCACTCATGGATGGATAGCCCTGATATATTAGCACATCAAACAGCAAGCTGGGTGGTAATAATATGAGCTGAGTGGCCAGCATCAAGTCAAGCAAGGATAGTAGGTGGATTTGGATCAAACATCAGGCTGCTTTTTGAAGTCACTGTAAACCCTGTAGTAGTCTGCCATGTAGTTCTCTAGTTTGAATATCAATTTAGCTCAACATTCTCTCTTACTCCAACTCTCAGTAGAACTCAATTGTCTTCCCTCTAATGATCTAAAGTCATTGAATGATTTACCTCTGAATCTTCTCTGACCTCTGACTCTCCATTCTGACATATGGAACACTGAATCCTTTGCAACGGTGCACCACATAATGTGAAGCTGAAGTCCCAACTGACCAAACTCCAGCATACTGGAGTTTCTCAAAGATCATCCAGACATTGAGTTTAACAGTATATTCAAATGCCAACTTGCATAAGGATTTCACCAGTCATGACCACAAATGTTACTCACATCACCAGATTGCACACCAGAGCAATGGCCAATCCTCTGCCTTCCCCCCATCTTAATTCACTCAACACCCTCAGCAGTGGCAGCTGAGGGCCTGAGCTCATAGATCAATTCCATAGCTCCTCCACCTGATGCAATACCTTGATTGTGCATATACACACATTCCTCCATGGTCCACAACTACTAGAGTGCACATCAAAGAGCTGAACAATGAAGATGAGCTCCCCATCAGGTTCCATACCCCTAGCAACCAAGAAAATCCAAGAGATCCAGATGAGCCTAGTACTGGCCCCTCTGATGATTCTGATCTCCCAAAGGATAACCTTGACCTCAAATCTGCCTTTGACAAAGAACAGATCCAATGTGACACACTCACCAATCTGGCAAGTGTTATCCAGGTGCTACCTCACTCTTTAAAAAGGAAATCCTCCAAATTCTTGCGATGAACCAAAGTCTAGAAGTCCAACCAGTCTGATGGGACAGACCACCACAAACTCCAGGTGTTCCTGGTTCAATGCAAGCTGAACTTCAAAGACTGTCTGTCACTTCTGACCATGCCAAGGTCACCT